>CM053785.1:797034075-797091575 GCA_028749045.1 Cupressus sempervirens
ATATAGGCTCTCGTAGTGTGTATGTACATGCTTTTGATAATAGAAAGCATTCTCATATTGATCATACTCTTGGTCTACTATTGTGCTTGTGCTTGTGCTCCTTGATCTTGGGTGAATTTTGCTCTAAGGCAAATTCTTACATGGTAGACAACTCACAAGAGTTTGCACTCTAATTATGCACATGGTGTCTACACTTAGGAGTCAGCACTTTATTTGAGCACATGGTGCCTACAACATTCTAGACACCTCATCGTGCTTATCCTCTTATTGTGGAGGATATGTGCTTAGTTATCATGCTTATCTCCTAGTACATTCTAGATGCATCTAAGAGGCCTTTATATACAAGCTCTCCTAGTGTTTATGTACATGCTTCTTGGTATTTTGTTGTGCTTGTGCTTGTGCTCCTTGATCTTGGGTGAATTTTTCTCTAAGGAAAATTCTTTGTCTTGTCACATATGTCAATTTGGTTGTAACGCCCTACCAAGGGATCCAAAAGAATTAACCTAAAGTTTCACTAAGTTTGGTAGCATTTTTTTTTTGAAACATGAAAGTTAAACCATTCACATCATACACATAGTAGTGGAAGCAATAACATCATTCAACTGAAAGTATACATAAACATACATAACAGGTTACATTCCTTAAGGATTCCTTAACATTGAATCATATTTAAATTAACTAATATTGATTCCATCTAATACCACAACTACATGAAATAATAATGAAAAGTCCAATGTTCTTAAACAATATGCTTCTATTCCAAATGTCCCTTAATAAATTAGTTTTCAGAATGCTCAATCATCCATTGTACATGTCACAGGGTATGAAAGACATAAAAGAATATATATGTGAAAATAAAGTACATCTTCCTATTCTAATCCATGATGCAAGTGCAATAAAGTAAATGAAAACATATTCCTTACATGATACATCATCATAGAAGATATAAACATCCATTGTAAAAGATAACCATACATCATAAACACAACTAACTAAGTGCATAGTTCCTCCCAACCATAAATAGCATCATTAGATCATCGTGGGCCCTAGTCATCCCTCCATGCGTAACATCCCAAGTCACCGAAGAGATCATCGATATTATCATAGTAGGAATGTCACTCCTAAAACATACTACAACATATGCATAAGAAATCTAATCATGTAAAATAAGGCATAAGATAACATCATCTATCATATGCTAATCATCAATATAAGGATATGTGTCCATCATCATAATCCAAGAACAGAATGAAGATAAGTGCCAACAAAGAATGCTTCAGTCACAGTGTCTCAGACAGATCTCAAATGGTAAGAGTGAAAAAGCACTACCACCCAACTGTGTGGAACCTAAATGGCCCACTCCCACTGCACTGAGGAGATAATCTCAAGTCCCAAACAAGTTATTGAATCACATAGCACAAATACTTTCTAAGTCCAGGAATCCTAAAGGTATACTAACTCAAGGTTCCAACATAAACCGACATCTATACCCAGAGGCACAACAAAGACATGTAGGATTCTACTATGTAAACGGGAAAGTGTCATTGCACGAATCATGCTAGAGTTAGCTTAGTAGTCTCTCAGTAGACCCCAGCTCCCTAATGATCCCTATGCAGCCACTAGTATCCTCTCATATTGACAAGGCATACTACGGAATGCAAGGTCACAAACAAGCGTTCTCTCTACTCCCAGCCTAGTCTGTACTAGCACTTGAGGCATGGGTGAGAACAAAAAATTATCTTATTAGGTTCATTTAAGTTAGTATTTAGTGTAATGTTTTCACTTATTAAACAACTTACAATGAGTTACCCTAGTAGCCACTTAGGGCCCCGGCCCCCATTGCAAGCCACTTCCCAACACTACATGTAGATATCCTACCCTAAGCTCATGAAATCGCAAAATCACAGAATTACCTCAGTCCTATACAAGCAACTGGAAGGCATCATAAATATCATAATAACATATTAGTTCTCTACAAGCAACTGAAAAGCATCAAATGACAAATCCCAGTGTCCATCGGTTCTTATCAAGCAACCGAAAAATATCTCATAATAACACTGTTCAAAGACATCCAAAATGGTCCAGTCATACATGTCTCAACATGACATCATCAAGATCAAATAAATAGTTTAGTCCCATCAAGGCGACTGGAAAGTAATCCAAATGCAACTGATCGATGACTCATAAATGGTTACATAAATTACAGCTTACATAAAAAGACTGGAAACAATATCAATTAGTAAACCACACACACCATAGAGCATGCCATCACATTACCATTGTTGGGTTTTAAAAAGATCGAGACCAAAAGACATCATCATGACATCAAAAATCATAACACCCCCCCCCCCCCCGCAAGCCTCTGGTAGACGTCCTATAACTAGTCAACAATCTAGTCAACACAAAAACCCAAAACAAATAGCATAGAGAAAACACAAAATGCAAGCCCATGTTTTGGTTTGTTAAAATAACGTAGTTGAATTAAATCTGGGGGTTCTCCATTTTTTTTTAAGAGTTAAATATCAAGGGAAGAAAATTGTACCTTTTCCTAACCGATGCATTAGTTTTGATGAGTAAAAGTTTGTCCCATAACTCTTAGAATCAATTCTCTAAAATGTTCTCAGAGTTTTCTCTTTTTTTTAAAAAAATAATCACTATACTCTAAAATGTGCAACTTGAGTTGGCCTAGTGGTGGAGAACTTGTACTCTTGAAAGAGAGGTCACAAGTTCAAATCCCATGGGGGTAGGGTATGTACGCCTCATTTGTAGCGCCAAGCGCCTCTCAAAAAAGAGTACGAGGTAGTCCCATATCACTGTCACCATATGTAAACCCAAAATCTATGGCATAGTGTCGTGGACTATAAAACCCACTTACTTACTTACTTACTTTTTATATTGAAAAATCAATTTTCTCTAAACTACTTTGGAATGAATTAACATATATCATTTTCATTTAACTCGATTTCATTTTTTTGAGAACCCCAAAAAAAATTGAACAACTTAAATATTTCATTGATAACATTCTCATCAGACTAATTCTAATTAAGTAAATTTATTAATTTTGAATATATAACTTTATTATTTATTTTAAAATTTTATTAAATTGAATAATTAATTAAATAAAAATTTATTAAAATTATATATATATATATATAATAATTAATATTTAATATTAATAACATATAAAATCAAATTACAAATTCAATTCATATCATATATTTAAAACAACATCAATATTAAAAAAAACAAATATAATGTACTTCCATCCGCAATTTGCAATGTTATCGTCGTTGTTTGAAGCGGCAGTGCCATGTAGGCCTACTTACGTAGCCCTGTAATAGCCGGCACTCTGCCATAATGAATGGGGTGGGGGTACAGGTTCATCCCTCCCCGCCCCTTTAAAATTTGCAAAATTTTTTTTTTTATTATTAAACGTTTCAATAATGTTTTTCCAAATGCACTTTAAATTAATTAAATTTTTTTAAATTGCAACATTTTCATATATATATATATATATATATTTAATAAACATTTTTCAATTAACATTTTCAAGATTTTATATATTTTACATTTTAAATACGACATTTTCTCAAACGTATATATATATATATATATATATATATATATATATATATATATATATAATCATTTTCAATAATGCCTACAAATACATAATTTTAACAGAAAGGTTTTTCCAATTTTTGTAAAATAAGAATTCCCCTATAATAATTGTTCTTTAGATTCACCTATTTAATCCTTATAATAGGTTTGTCCATAAGCATTTAAACCCCAATCCAATAAATACCTCAGATCTAGGCATGATGTGGTTTTCTCATACAAAAATTTAACTACCCATGACAAGAATGCATATAACTGAAATATGGAATCCTCAGAAAACATTCAAAAGACACGAAGAAGACAAGAAGTGGAAGAAGTGAAAATAACATATGCAAAATCACAAGTGTCTACCTAGACACTGATGCTAATTCACTTCTCCTCAGAATCTGCAAAGCAAGCCCCTTCCTTCTCCAATGTTCATGGATCCACCCAAAAATACTCCCTGAGCTACTAGGAGTGCCTGAATATAAGAACCTCTCAGGAAGCACCTAGAATGTCTCTAGAATCAACCAGAAGATAAGATAAGCGTTGACAACTAAGCATGAGCCTTTTCCAACCTTCTAGATGAGTCACAAGGTTGTAGACACCATGTTCTTAATTTGTGCACTAACTCCTGTGTTGTAGACACACGTGCATTCAAGAGGATCACATACTCCTAGGTAGACTTATAAATTTTATTTTATTTCTTTTATTATTAATATTATTATTATTTATTTATTATTTTATTATTATTGATTTTAATTTCTTTTATTTAATTCTTTTACTCAATTAATTTCCCACTTAATTAATTATAATCAAAATATCAAAATATCATAACATTATATTAATTTTCCCCAAAATAATTAAATTATTAATTAAATCTTTTAATTTTAGACTTAATTAATAGAAAATTCACCATAGACTTCCAAAATAAAATATGAAAACCCATCATAGAACAATCCATACAAAGTCAGTCTAAGGGGTTAAAATCATGAATTATGTCATCTAACGCATTCGGTAGGTAAAACATCTCAGATACTTGTCCTACCTTTCTAGGACAAATGGTTTAAGGGTTTAGGATTTGGACTTGAGAATTTATCTCCCCTCTCTTACCATTGAGATAATGCAATAGGGTACGCTCATCCTGGCAAATCAGAAAGTTGATACTTGGTACCTGCAACCTACATAAAATCTATGCATGTACATACAATATATATATGCTAAGCTAAAAAGGAAATGGCAGGAAGTGGTGCATCATGTAGATCTCAACTAGCAAGTGACTATGACTCCCTTCCTTAACCACATCAGAAACACCATACATAGAGAGAACAAACACGCACACCATACATATGTAGTATGGGGTAAGTAACCATAAGACAACACATATAATAATCCATTTAGCTAAACATCATCAATAACTAAGAATAATGTAATAATCATCATGCATACATGAAATGTAGAGTCTAAGAAATATCATCATATATCAACTGAATCTGTAACACAATATCTGATAGTCTCAAAATAATGCTACTAACCATCAACATAAAACTGACCTAATAGATTTCAGCAATGATAGCAACAATGTAAGTAGAAAAATGTAAACTAGGGCAGGCACTACATTGGTATAAGACCAAAGTTGACATCAAGGAACTATCAAAAATGGAGTGCTTTGATGCTTGATCATCTCAGACAACATCAGGAAGTCCTTCCTTGTCTCTATCATAGATATTACCACCTAATTTTACTTGGAAACATATTTCTAATCTTCTTGGCTTTCTATATAACAATATGAGTAAGGAATCTTTTGCTCCTCTTCTTATGGAAAGTTTTCCTCATGATGTTTGGATGGCTCTTTGGGAAGCATATTGAGATACAAATATTTCTCCATTTCCTGCGAAAATTCTATCGCCAGTCATTCCTGTTATGGTACCTCCAACTCTAGTTGAGATCTTACCTCCTAGTACTCTTGTTGCTACTACTGATTCAATTCCAACCACAGATGCTTCAGATTCAGTGTATCAGGAAATCCCATGTCTTCCTACTTCAGCTTCATGGGACAACTTCCTTCCATACATTGCAAGGTTGTTCATGGAGTCTCACATTGAAGATGTAGGAGACATCATTGATCACATTTGTCTTCTCTTTGTTGAGGAGACTACTTCATGCATTGTAGAAATTGATAGTGACACTAATGATAGCACTTCAACAGATTTAGATACATGGGGTGCTATCAACAGATGCAGCGAGAGGTCACACCATCAGCATCTTCCACATGCATATATCGCCATAATGATAGGTCTAGCACATCAGGATACATCCAATCTTCGAGCTTCAACTTTTGTGGATGACTTCATGGTAGACATTATAGGTTTGTTTGTGGAGTCACACATTGCTGATTTTGGGGATAGTATTGATGATCTGCATCTTCTCTTTGATGAAGTAGACTCTTCTTCATTTGTCACAAGGGTTCACTCTGACCCTCCTATCCATTCTCTACATGATCAATCCTCACAGGTTGAAGTGATTGTGGATACTTATGAACAATAATTGCAGAGGGTTTCTTTATCATTTGAGGAGATATATTGTTCTTTGAAATAGGTTCTACATACATCCTTTCTATATATACACTTCTTCTTAGTAGCATTGGAAGGAGTAACCATCAGTATCGACATAGGGATAGTTGAGCAAGTTTTAGAGACACCATTCACCATCGAGATTCTTTCTACACACAAGGGAAGCATCTCATTTATACCCTTGCCATTGTTTCTTCCAAAGGGGAGGAAATTTATTCAACGGTCATGGATCAGCTCCTACATTGGAGCATTTCTAACTAATCGGCACTCTACATTTAGGGGGGGGACTACCTTGTCTCCTTCTTCTTCTCTTTTATGGGGGGTACTTTTTCCTTTTATGGGGTTTTGTCCTTCTCCTAATTTTATATTGTATATACTTGATGTATGTCATAATGGGGGGGTCTTGATTACTTCATCCATCCATACTTCTTCATCTCTCTTTTTGGTGGATGGTTTTTCCCATGAGGTTTTCCCTCTTTCTTCGCTTTATGAGAGATTTCATTTTCATTGTGTACATGGGTACCTAACATGGCCTAGTAGCCAGGTCTCATCATGCATTTCATCCTAGATTATTTAAGCTTAAGGGTATTCCCCTAAGTTGCACTTAAGGGGGAGTGTTGGTGTAAATAAGTATTTACTATTTACACTTTACTTAAGTTTTCTTAGGTTAATGCATATTTTATTATTTATTTATTAGTCACCTAGGAGTATGCATACTCTTGTGAGTTGTCATGTTGACAACACAGGAGTTAGCACTCTAATTATGCACATGGTGTCTATATATAAGAGTAAGAACTTTATTTGAGCACATGGTGTCTACAACATCTACACACATGAGACACCTCATCATGCTTATCCTCTCATTGTGGAGGATATGTGCTTAGTTGTTATGCTTATCTCCTAGTTCTTTCTAGATGCATCTTAAAGGCCTTTATATACAGGCTCTCCTAGTGTGTATTTACATGCTTTTGATAATAGAAAGCATTCTCATATTGATCATACTCTTGGTCTAATATTGTGCTTGTGCTTGTGCTCCTTGATCTTGGGTGAATTTTTCTCTAAGGAAAATTCTTACACTATCCACTTACTAACTCCTAATAACTATTCCTTAGTAAGCCCTAACAAAATCCATAATTGCCACCTACTAACATTTACAAATTTCAAATACTACTATCCTAATTACCTTTACCACAAATAAAATAAAAATCATTATCTACTTTAATAACACCTAACACAAATAATTTTTCCAATCTTCTATTTCCTAAACATGAAATACCTACCTAAATAGTCATCACCTACCTTAGGACTACGTGTCATTCCAAAATTTTCATTTCCTATTTTCCTAAATCATCATTTTCTTGGCTCCAAGTACTGCTATTTTAAAAGATGGTTACTTGAAACATGTGCCCTCATGTTGGGATCGAATTCTATATGAAACATAATGTAATGTATTGTTGCTTACTTTTTTTTCTTTTATTTATTAAAAAGGCTTTTTGCTCCCTCTCCCCCCCCCCCCAAGGACATGGTCATTTGTCTTGGGATGGATGAGAAAAAAGTGACTCCACCATTATGTATGTTTATTTGTTAGTAGGGTAGGTACTTTTATTGTTATTATTATTATTATTATATATATATATATATATATATATATGTATGTATGTATGTATGTATGTATGTATGTATGTATGTATGTATGTATGTATGTTATTTGGATGATAATGAGATAAAGTTAGTTGTACATATTTGCACTAGTCCTAGTTACGAGCTTCTTATGAGTTGGTCTCCCCTTTTTTTAAGGTTATTAATCCATTTAGTGCATGGGGAGTAACACTATTATCTTATGGCTTCAAGTTTATTTATTTATATTTTGTAAAAGATTCTAAAGAATATTATTTTCAATATTTTATTGATCTGTAATGGGAAGGGGATTATTTTCCACTTCCCATACAATTTCCAAAGAGCTAATGCACATGTACAGGCTTGCTTTCTTATGGAATTTATCTATTTGCTTCTTTTTTTGATCAACTATGATGTGATGTGTTTAGTGTGGTTATTAAAATCATTTTATTTTTACGTCATTAATTTGAGCAATGCAATAGAACATAGTTTTGGTAACTGTTGGATTCACCATTCCTATCATTAATATAACTTAAATAATGTTTCAGATGCATAGTAAAATCTATGTAGATGATCAAGGTATTGAAATAATTTCCCTGAATTGATTCTTTACTCAAATGGACAAAATGTAGAGATACATATACATTCCCTAAATACCAATAGAACAATTATTACAATGAATCCCACTCCTCCTACCTTGAAAATAAAATGTTAACATTGAATTTCTCACATGAAATTTCCACAAGTTTTAGCTCTGGATTGATTACTTAAACCTACAAGTGTACAATAAATCAATCTCCTATCTGCAACATGAATTCTAGATTGATGAGTATTTCTTCACTTGATAATTTCCAAACAAAGATGTTCATCCCTTTTTACTTTACAATGAAGCAACAATGGGAACTTTAAAAGCACAACACACTACGAGATGACATGGAGAGGTTGATTGCTCCACAACACTTGATCCTTCAACAAATCCAAGGGTGAAACCCTAATCTCTTCACAGGAACCATTCTCACAAAACCTGCAAAACAACACAAAAAGAACAACAAGGACCATGGGTGCTCTCTACCCAACCGTAGGCCTCCAAAGAGACCACCCTTGTTCTAGGGAAACAAGGCTCAAAATGGGTTTCACATAAAATCTTGAAAATGCATATACAGTACATTTCAAAACTTGAACAATTCCATCCCAAGGATATTTCACAATGGTTCACCAATGGAATCATAAACATAAGGTGAAGGTGTGCTTTTCAAATGAAGACTTTCCATATCAAACAATATCTACAATAAATAATTTTCATTACATTTTAGGGATATCACAAATCAAAAAATTTCATGCCCTTTTAGGGCTTTCACAATCCTCCTCCAAACACACTACCATCAACTGTAACTTTCTTGTAGCCCATACTCCATAAACTTCCTTTTTACACCATATTTCCCTTATCTCTCCCAGCAAGATATGAATGATTATGCATACAATGGAGCCCATACTCCAATATTCTCAAATACATTTTCAAGCCCAACTAACCTCTTCACCCTAGACTTCTCTTCCCTTCCCAAAGGGTGAGTGAAGCCCTCACACCCATAACAACACTCATGAAGGGTGAGTGAAGATCAAAAGCAAGAAAATAATTGAAATCCAAATTTCATGCTCATCACAACACAATACAACATGATACAAGATGATACCAAATATTTTCCTTACAATGGCATTCTCACCACCTACATTCTCATGAATGCAATACCAAGATTCAACTTCAAAATGGAAGCAAATTAAATACATGGCAAGAACACCAACCTTGAATCCCTTTGCAAAGTGGAAATTAAAGGCTGTAGAAGAGCTCCCTCCAAGCTTCCAAACCCTAAGAGTCTCTAAAGTTATAGAGTGGGTAGACACTCTAGTATTTTGTCCAAGTCCACTAAAAAGACTCTCCCCCTATCTTGTTTTGGAAAAAAAACATCAAGCCACTATTTCTTACACCCTTGTCCTTACCAAAGTTGCTACTTTGACTACATGGAAAAAGTGGGGGTAAACTCATGGGGCAACTCAAATTTTGAATTGGTTTGAAAGTGATTTTTTTAGAGGGTTCCCAAGGTCATCTAGGCCTACTATAGGTTAAATTTAGACCCCAACTCATATTACTATCATGAGAACACTTATTTTTCACCAAAATAACCCCCTAGAACCACTTTTTGATCCTTCAAAGTCAATAGAAAGTTGGAATTCAAATTTCCCTTGATGGAGACTTCTCATAACATTTTTCCATGTTAGGTTAACTTGGGTATTACATTAGGGTTAGGTTTAGGTTGGGTTACTTCTTGCCAAACCCTGAATGACATGTCATCTCCACATGGACAACACAAGTGTCAAGTGACACATTAAAAATACATCACAATTCACAATGACATGTCTCTAATGTATTCATGAATTTAAATTTACTACACATGAAAACTAACATTTAGAAAATAAATACATCACAATGAGGCTTTGAATCTTCCAAAGATTTGCCTATGTTCACATGGGCTTGAGCCTTGGTTCCCCATTAAAATCCATGGTCAAATTCCTGCACACTAAACTCAAGCATCAGTAGTCCAAGAAAATCATGTAAGAAATAAGTAAATATGTGCAATAAATCATTATCCCATTCAACCTTAGGCTTGCATATTTCATCATTTCAAGTTAACTTTCCTTTTTCTAATCATTTCAATGTAAAATATTTGAAACATTAAAATATCAATCCCTACATATCAATATTGATCTTTACTTAACATGATTTGAATAACATTCTGAACAACCTTGTAATCTATTTTCTAACATAGTGATGAAATATTGAATTAATGACTATTAAGTCACTAGGCATGTGAATTAGATCCTATTGCATATCATAATCTATCCTTTAACACTAATGTCTATTTAAACATTACAATTTGACATTTCAAGCATTTCTACAATTCAATTTCTATTAAGTAATTGACATAATTTAGAACATGAAATGGGATCATTAAATATATCAAATTAGGTCATAATATGTAAACATAAGTGCGGGTTATATAAGTGCAGATATTAAAATGACATAACCCTATAGTCTCAAAAGTGTATCAAAATATTGAATTAGAAGTATCATAATGCAAATATGTCATCTATGCTAGGGTAGATCGGGTGAGGCCTCACACTTAGGTTCATCTTCCTTAGTAGTTGTACTAGCTCTCTTTCCTTTAGGCTTCTCAACTTCTTGAGTCTTCTTACCAATAACTCTTGTGCTAGCCCTAGTGATAGGAACTGTAGGATTTTTTTGTGAAGGTTTCATAACTTTCTTGGGTTTTCTTGTTGTTGGCATCTTTTCTTTTCTCTCTTTCTTTTATATAGCAATAGTTCCTCCATTGCTTTATTCTCCCTTAACAACTTCATCAAATTATGCTTCTTCTTCTCCTTGGTCCTCACCTTGACCCTGTGTGAGAGAAAGTGGTGCTTGGGTAGGTGTATATTCTTCATCATCTTCATTTTCCTCTTCTTCTTCATCTCCTTTTTCCTCTTCACCAAATTGTTCCTTGAGCTTTTTCACAGATTTGTTCTTTTTCCTCATCATAGAAGTTGTCTTCAAGTCTATTGTGATTTTAGACTTTGCTACATCATAATTTCCAAATGTAGTAGCCTTCTTATCTACTTCCTTTTCCAGTAAAGAAGTGATGGTTGCAAATGCCTCATCCACATTAATTTCATAAGGCAATGGCATGAGCCATCTAACCCTTGGAACAACAGCTTGAACATAAGTGAAATCAACATCAACTCGAAAACAAACATCATTACTAGTGATATTGGTATTCTCAATCTTTGTTTCACTTCTTGTCCTTCTTATGGCTCCCAAGTTTTCTAATAACTGTTAGAGTTGCAATTTGGCAAGGTCATAAGAATGGTCCATCTTTACTATCTTATAGCCTAAATCCATACCTATACATGGTACACTATTCAATCTTCTAGATTGAAAGAATTTATGTGCAGTGACCCTTATTGCAAATGTAATTAGGAGATCAATGATTGTGTCTATGGTCATTCATCTCTTGTCCCACACTACCCCTATATTCTTCTCAATTGCCTCCTTTGCATCACTACTCATAGACTTTGTTCTAACTAGGTTAGGATAACATGTTACTCTTTGAATAATCTTCTTTTTGATCATGATAGGGTCATATTCTAATTATACAGAGTTGTCATGTATTCTATTGAGAACTATCTTAATCCACTCTGTATTGAATACATTAAGAAAATCTAGGGCATGGGTTAACCCTTTTCTCTATACAATTTTTTTTTCCTCTTTTAGTACTCTATTTTCACACAATTTTCCATACAAGTCTTTGATTTCCATGTCTCATATACTCCCTATCTTACAAGTGTAGAAACGCCTTACATCTTGTATCATTAAAACTTGTGGTGGTATCATTGATAATGCACTAGATAGGTCTCCTTTGTATGTAATATTAGGAATTTCCTGGAAATATGGTTGTTTAAATCTCATTACTAATCAATTGAACATTTAAAACTTCTTTTCTATCCTTAACAACAGTAATAGTAGAGCTAGACATCCTAACAACTATCTAGGGTTTATGTAAATTCAAACAACGTAGCTTGGCACACGATAAATACCTTGAAAAATCTAATTTTTGGTGGAGAGTAGCAATTGAATTCAGTATTAAAATTCTTGAATCGATTTCTCAAATTCACCTTAAGCTCTTTGTGCTCTCTTCAATCTTGAATGATCATAAATGAGTCAAAAATTGACCATATAGCCCTTGAAACTTTGTGATAAATGCTCAGTGCTTACACATCTATAAGCTTAGCTCCGATATTAATTTTGACTCACTCAACTTCCATATGATTCTTACCATGCTCAGAAACCATGGTGAGCTTGGCCAATACTATCAGCTTCGATAGCTTGACATCAACTAAACTTTCACTCAATTGCAACATGAAAACTTATAGATTTCTTCTAAAATCTAACCAATACTATTCATCTTACTTCATGCATATATGATCTTTTTAGAACTGAAACCTTGGAACTAATGTATAATTAAACTTTAAAATATCAATCCCACACATTCCTCTTGATTCCTAGTTGGGGGTGGTGTGATCACCTAATCCATTGGATGAAGTGATCTCATCTAAACTTGGTGTGCTGCAATCTTGATTTTTCTTCCATGTCTTGTTCATTTACACTTTGACTTCTTCAAAATCAGCCTTTCCTTTTCCCTTATCAAATTCACTATTAGGTTCTTTTGACCTTGTTGGACAATTTCTGCTAATATGACTAGCCTTCAAATAGCTAAAACATGTAGTTTGACTCAACCATCTATTGTAGTCACTTCTAAAATGTTTTCTAATACAATTTTTAGAAACATGCCCGTACTCTTGACAATAGTGACAACTATACCTTGTATTGTAATCCCAATTGTAGGATCTGTCAGTATGGTTTACTTTAGCTTTCTTTTTTGATGACCAGTTAGGATTGGATCTACACTCATATGCTCTATGTCCATACTTCTTATAGTTGTTGCAGTAACCTTCAAATGTTTGTGTGCTTGTTTTCTTGGTCTTGCATTCATGTGCCTAATGTCCTTGATTTTTGCACTTATGATAGTTACCCATGAATTTCTTCTTAGGGTTTTGATTTTCATTGTTGCTCCTACAAACATTTTTTGTATGACCTATCTTTCCACAATTATAAAAAGTAGGTTTGTAGTTCTCACCTTTGTTGCTTCTTTTTTCACCACTTTTAGATGATCATACTTCTTCATTTTTGGTGTAATCCAATCTAGTAGTATCACTATTGGATCTAGGAGATCTCGTCAATTGTTTAAAATACTTGATGGCTTCACTATGTCTATTGAAACTTTCAGAAAAATCTTTTTCTCTTTTCAAATCATTTCTTAGTTTTTCATTCAGCAACTTCAAGGTCATGATCTCAATATCCTTTCCATTCAATTCATGATTGAAAATCATCATTTGATTCATTATTTCTAGTTGCATGTGAGAAATCCTATTCACCTTTGGCATCTTCTCTTCCAATATATTGGTCAGTATCCTTTTGTCATCTTCAATCATGACTTTGTCTTCCTCAACTTTTTTTTCCTACTCAACCACCTCACATATCAATACTGATTGGACTTCTTATTTTATCTTAAGATTTCTGACCTCTTCCGTTAGGGCACCATTATTTTCCATTAGATCTACAACTACTGCATCAAATTCACTTGTGTTTCCATCTGCAAACAATTTAGTAGTATCTTCCTCTTGGTAATGTGTGTCATTCTCTTCAATAGTTATCTCTTTCCTTCTCTTTAATGAGTGCTTTAAATCATCTCTTGCTTCATTCAATTGATGTAGGGAAAGTTGGATTTCAATCTTTTGATTCTCAATAGTCTTTCACAACTTGTAGACTTCCATCTTCAAGGTCTTTCCTCAAAGCTACAAAGCTTTCATTTCTAGAGAACTAGACTCTAATACCAATTTTTAGAAATACAATAGGGAAAGTAAACTTTGAGAGGGGGGGTGAATCAGTCCTTCAAAACTTTAATCATAAAATCATTCACCACAAGTCCATCTCAAAATTTTCATGTAAATTGAAATACCAAACTAAACATGTTTATCCATAGCATGAAAGAAAATAACATTCAACACATATAAAACAAGATATTTGGTTAACTAGAAACCCTTCAATGAGAAGATAAAACTAGGGTGGGGATGACACCCTCAAATCTTCACTACTACAGTTGTAGAGTGTATCCAATGAAGGTTACAATGGTTGATGATAAACTATGATCTACCCTATAAAAGGTTTGCCCTATTAAAGGCTTATAAGATTATTATATCTTACCCTATTAAAGGATTTCAATGTCCTGTTGGAAGTGTGCTTGATTAAAGGACTTAAACTTACAATGACGTAAGAAACCTGTTAAGGGGTTTATGATAGCCTATTAGGACTATTATGTTAAGAGATTTAAATTGATTCACCCATTAGAATGTCTCTACAATGATCCTGTGGTTAGCACTTTGCTGTTAGATAATAGATCACCTCTTTGCATGTATCCTTGATCATCTCTAGTTAGATGTGTCACTTTTGTCCTCTAACTTTTATCTTATGTTCTCCTCTAAATGATTTTTCAATGTATATATCAATTTGTAGCTCTTTAGCCACCATGAACGCTATGTCTATGTATGCAAACTTCTCTCTCTGCACATATAATATTTAAGGGTTTGTCTTCCTTAAGAAGACCTAAGTGACTTAGGGTCAGGTATGAATCAATGATTGCGATTCAACCATTTTTCCACTTAATCCATCCCTTTAACTGATTGGTTGCATGTACTGCATAGGGATCCTCAATATAGATTTGTTCTTATCATCTAAAATTGCAAAACAATCCTTAAGTCAGCTCAAAAATGGTTTATATATAAGTTTGTGCCATTATAAACAACTATGTCCAAAACTATTTTACTCAACACTAGAAGTCTTTGATGCTCGACATCCACTGTATTTTCAATGTTGTAAGTCATCCTTTGAATGACTCGACATCCATTGATCACTTGGCATTTGAATTACTCGTCATCAATTGTCTTCTTGGCACTTGAGTGGCTCGGCACTTACTAGTTACTCAACACATATTGTATATCTCACTCAGCATATACTATCTGACAACCTATGCTCTACATACATTACTTGTTCGGCATGAACTAAGTTCTATTTGATAAATGACTTAAGTGTATTATCAGTCATATGTCAAAACCAATCTGAGATTAATAATATTGTCTTGTGCCTAATCCACTGGTGTACTAAGTTCATTTTTCACTTTCACAATTGCTTCTTAAATCTCTTTTATTACTTCCCTGTAGACTTCTCCTATTATCTATATTATTTTTGTCTTATTTGGTCATTAATCTTCTCATAATGTCTTGGAGTTTGTTTTTATCATCTAATAGGAAAATCTTTTGAATAGAATTTTCTCTTATGTTTTTATCTTCTTCAATTTCTCTCTTCTTATTTACCTTCAAACTCTCATAAATTTTATTTGGTATGTGTCAAGGCTCAAGAATCCACAAGGATTTTGAGTACCATATTTGAAAACTTTTCAAAAAGTACCCCTTATAATTAATTTTCATGCATACATACCTAACTATCATTTTAAAGTCCTATGATGTGTTTCAAGTGTTATGTGCATTGCATTTAGTATATACATGCATCTTAGGTTATTAGGTTGCAATTTTGAATCATTTTGTAATATATCATTTGGAGCATTAGAGAAATTTGTATTTTTGCCTATGTCGAACTGTGTTCAGAGGGCTAGTTTGCATTTAAATATCTTGCACCCAATTAAATTTTCATGGCCCAACACTTTGGAAATATTTAGCATGCACATCAGAGAACCTATTTTTAAATTTTTAGGTCATCACAACATGTTTTGATAGGTTTTGTACCTCACCAAAGTTAGTTGTTAATTTTTGACACATTGTTGCACTTTGCCCAAAAATCTCAAAAGCCATGTTTGACTAAGTTTACATTTGACCCAGTTAATCAAAAATGTCAAGCTTCTTTCACCACTATATTCTAGAGGTCAAAGAAATTCTATATTCCATGTTTGAGCTTATGAAGAATTTGTTTGACTAATTTTCAATTGTGATTTCATTTGCAAATTTTAAAGTTATACAAGTAATCATATTTGCAAATTGATCACTAGGCATGTTCATGATGCTATAACTTTAAACCCATTATATATGTGTCTAAACCCATTATATCAATGTTTTCTACACTAAAAATATTCCAAGAATGCTAGTTTTCATTTTTTCATGAATCCATTTGCACACTTTTCTAGGTGCATTCCATTTGCAAGAATCTTTCTTTTGATAGTGTACCCAATTCTGCAAGTTTCAAGAGCTAACTTTTCATGCTCACTAATTGTGCCTAGTTATTCATCATGAGCCAAAAATGTACCCTCATATTCTCCATATCAAAATGAAGATGTGCCCAAGGTTTCAAGTTCACAAGTGGTTGTTTGACTAGTTTTTGAGGTTAAGTCCACATGTAATTTGTTTTTTTCTAACATGTTAGAATCTGGAGTAGATTCAAGTGGGCATCTTCAACAATTAATTTCTTTTTATCTTGGTATAGTCATAAGACAAAAAAAATCAGTGTCTAATTATGTGGACTAGTAAAAAAAATGTGTCATAAGTCAGGCCCCTAGTTACTTATTTTCATCGCTTTTTGAAGTCACCAAAGAGGACAATTGGCTTGTCTCTGGCATTTTTAAAGGTTGTCAATTTTTCAAGATCTAACTAATCAAATGGTGTCGAATTGAATCAAATTAAATAAAAAATAATGTAGAGACTCTTGGATTTAGTTGATGAATCAGTTGAATTAGTTTGAAAAAAATTTAGCCAAGTCCACTTGGGACCCTACTAACTGCTTGCAATATCTTCGGTAAATATTGTAACTTTTATTACTTATTTAGTATTTAAGGGATAAAATTAAAACACAAATGAATAACTTAAGCATTTCTATGGCATCATTTTGATGAGTATACTTTCCAAAAGGAGTGAATTCCCTTTAAGGTAAGATTGATGAATTTATAGTGAGTCGTCCTTAATCATTGAATGTGGGTTACCACAAGACAATGTGTCTTCTTATTGAAAATAAAAGTTATAATATGGTAACTTGCAACATAGAAAGGGAGGTATTAAGTGCTTTGGCATGGATATTAATGTATATTTTATGCCACTTTTTTAATTTTAGAGATTGGCAAAGTGAGATAGAGATAATACCAATCTCAAATAAGGCAATAAAATTAAATGAAAGATGTTTGAATGTGTAGATGCAATCAAATTTGTATGGTGGTGGGAGTGTCTTTGGAGACATTATTTTGTGATCTACAATGCCCATTGGATATGAATTGATTATTAGTAAAGGAGTTCAAACTTTGGCACTAATGGGTGTATTGGAAGAAACATAAACCTTTCAAAAAAATAATGCATCATTTATAAAATGATGGAGGCAGAAGGATTCTAAGAGGACAAGAAGCTTTAAGAAATGTAAATTTCCAAAAGTTATGTTTATGAGGTGATTAAAGAATAGGTTTTCTTTCTTATAGATATCTATAAACAAAGATCTATGTTTAAGATATATGATTGACTGATCAAGGGCCCTTTTGAAAATAAAGGATGAATACAAGAATATAGAAATACATCTCGAGATGAGCTTGATTTGGAATGTTACCATAAAATGGAGTTGTTCAAACTAGTTTTTAACATGCCATGGAAATTTATAAGGCTCACATTTATTGGTGTCTTCTTTAGCAGTGGAATTTCATGTGATTGTTTCCAAACTTTAAAACCTCCAATATTAAAATTTATTTTCTAACATGCTCAGAAAAAAAAAAAAAAAACAAATGGCCACTTGCAATTTATGGTATGCAGTTTGTAATGAGTATTTGAATATGCATGCAATGTCCCAAGGCTCACACTCGATGAAGTTGATTGTTATGATGCCCCTTCCAATAGAAGTCTTGTCTAAAATGCCTTCTAATGAGATCATGAATTTAGATCTTTTATCAAAGGGATGGTACCTAAACCAAGTGGGAAGTTAAGTTTTGAACATAAGGCTTGCATTTTTTTTGGCCAAGACAACTACTGGTTTTATTTTAAGGGATTGTTGCTATGTTACAAGTATTTAAATGTCCTAAATAATGATTGGGAAGGCCTAATTGTTGGAAGTTGAATGAAGGGGTTGATGTAATCAAAGTGAGTACCCTCCCATTGTTGAAAGATATTTTCAATCTATTGCAATAAACAAAATATAAAAAATTTATTAGAAAACATTGACATTATGGAGAGGCATGATCAAAGTTGAATATGCTACATTAGTGATGTCTTTGGAGAACCGTAGAGTCTACGCAAAAAAAATATGAGAGTCAGAAAAATTGTTTTGAAGAAGAACCAATCCCTTTTGGGCACTATGATAGCACCACCAATGTATTAACAAATCTACAATGGGCACTAAAATTGTGTGATTGGAAAATTATTTGAGGAAAGGAGCCCACATTTCCTCACTATTGTTGATGTTTACAAAAGGAGAGGTGTCAACCTGGACATTTGTGGAGAAGCACATGATCAAGTATGAATATAGATGATTCCTTTGAGCTTGGTGTACGTTGTTTAATGCAGCACATAGGTTTCTTTCAATGCCAATTTATATAGGAGTCCAAACTTTTTGAAATGATAGAGATGACCCAATTTTGGGATGTAAATACATGCAAGAAGTGGTCTTAGGCCTTAGAAATGATCATAGGGGTTCATGCTTGGTAGTTCATAGAAGTTTAGAAGAATATAAATTATGGGTTTATCCCATATTTTCTATGTGGGCGTTATTCTATGTGTTCTTATACCATAATGTACAATAAATAAATGTCTTAAAGACATGCCTTAATACATGAAGATGAAGTCATGGGTGGGGCCCACAGGTTAGTTGGTACTAAGTAAGAAATTTTGAATAATTGACATTGAGACATGGTATTTCATGGATGATGATGTGGAAATATTAGTAGTAAATTAGAGGCTTCTACATGGCATGTTCTACAAGATGTGATATTGAAAAAGAAGACAGGTCTCTTCATTTTGTGAATTCACAAAAATATGGTGACATTAACCAAATAGAACATGAAAACACAACATGATTCCATGTGTAAAGGTGGTCCCAATAGACATAAATGAAACCAAAGTGAAACGTAGATGAGTCATGTATTTTTGCAAGAAGTTTGTCAAAGGTTGTAGAAACATGAAAAGGAAACATGCGACATCAATGGGCCTAGTGAGTGTGTAGGTAGAGGTAGCTAAGGTGGCAATCATGTGGTAGGTCTAGCAAATAGGAACATGACATGTGGTATATTATCAAGTAGGTGATGACATTAGCGATGTAAAAATGGAAAAATATCATGATTTTGTAAGAACCTATGACATCATCATGAAAACATGAGATTATGACACATGTCTATAGGAGCCAATTGGATGAATCTAGGGTAATAATCATGTGTCCAGGTCAACCAATCAAGTGATGACACATAGCATGAAGGTGATGTAGGAGATGGTCGCATAGAGATGGCTGGATCTGATGGTCCATTCACAAAATGACATGTAGCAATTATAGGTTGACTGGGGGTTTGATCAGATGATAAAATTGGAAGAAAATCCAAAGTTTGAGATAAATATTCCTCCAAAGGTGTAGGTTTACTTTACTAATTCCCAAGAAAGTTGAGTTCTCAATATGGAGCAAAGATAAATTAAGGAGAGGTGGGTCCCAAAAAATGTAACTAATGAAAAATAAGTATTTTCTCCACCAATCAAAGCACATGTGTAAACCTATCATCACTTTCTTGAAGGGAAATGAAATATACATTTTTTATAATTCTTACTATACAATAAATTGAAGATATTTTAATAAGAAGGGCTTGCACACAATTTTTAGTCTTCTTGACTTTCTGAGGAGGATTTCTACTACAAATCTTGAGAAAATATATGAGTATCATATAATGTCAAAAATCTCTCAAGACCAAATTTTCATTTTTTTCTCATAAAACAAGTGTAGGTCTTAATGATAAAAACATATTCTTAGGTTTCTTAAGTAAGGGTTTCCTACAAATATTCTTCTTCAATTTTTCTGACTCACTAATGGTAGTTGGAGACATCCTTTTACAAATTTTTCATCTTGGTTGTCTCCAAATTTGGAGAGGAAAATGCCAACACCATTATTTTGTGGTTGCAAAAATTTGGTGGGATTTTTAGATTTGTTTTTAGAAGCATTTTGATATTCCTCCAAGATGGATATTCATCATTTTGGAGATAGTTTTTCAAGTTTGATCCAACAATTATGAAGATCAAATTTGGTTTTCAGTTAAGGAGAGAGGAGAAAGGATTTTCTTCAGTAGATGATGATGAATAAGGATGCATGGAATCATAATATAAAATTCAATATTATCTTCTTCTTTATTTCCTTTTCTCTTCTCTCATTCTCTAGGGTTTGTTCCATCTTGTTGTACAAGTTTCCATAGCTTGGTTTTCCACCGTTCTTTAGCATTTTCTTGTTTTGAACAACACATGTATTTTTCCTTGAGAAAAAAAAAAAGTTACATTATTAGTTTTTTTTTTTTTTTTTTGAGTTTTCATATGCATTTTGATGTATTTAATTTCAAAGAAATGAATATCAAGCAACTATTAGAGTGTTTTCATCTTGAATCTTGTCTCATATCTTTACGTTATACAATTTTATGTGTTATGTGGACAAAGAGCACATATCATAGTTGCAACATGTTTTGATTTATATTCCGTGGTGTGTTTTGTTGTTGATTCAAAGAGTTAAGTAAATGCTGACATACCTTGACAAAATTGCATATCTCATGAAAGCATTGTTATGAGTAGAGGATTCATTGTGAGAGTTGGTGTCTCATTTACAAAGTGAATAGATAGATCATAAGGGGCATGGTGTGTGTGTTGGCTTATGGAACACCCAATGGATAGGGGACAAAAAATAGATGTGGTATCTACATTTTCTTGTTGTGTGGTTCATGATTCATGTTGAAATTGTCAAATAATCAAAATGACTTTTCCCTTTTGTCAAGGGGCTAAAAAGAAAACCCCCACTTATATTGTGAACCATTAGGTTATGTGATTATCTATTGCATCCCTTTTTTTTTTATCACAAGTACAGAAGATTCAAGGGCCATATCTTCTCCATTTGGATTTGGGTGAACCCACAATAGTGGGTTACGATTTTTCAGAGGAAGATATTCCTCCAAAAAAGTGTGGACTCAAAAAGTTATCCATAAAGTTTCGATCGAAACTTATCATGAAAGTTTCGATTGAAATTTTTCACCTTCTATCGAAAGTAACTTGTGATCGAAACTATTCAACGGTCAAAGTTTCGATCGAAACTTAAGTCAAGTTTCGATCGAAACAAAGAAAGCGGGTTTGCGCGCAGGTTTTAAAGTTTCGATCGAAACTTGATTCAAGTTTCTATCGAAACCCTAATCCGCTAGCATATATATGGGCGAAGCCAGTTCTCTCCTCATTATTTCGATCGAAAGTTGGAGAGAGACAGGCATCTGCCTTATCAACCGTCGAAATAGGTATGAAACATTTGTTTTTTTCCTTTTTCTATTGTTTTAGTTAAAAATTATATGTTTTTAGTATTTAAATATATGTTTTTTTGTATATTTTATTTTACTGTTCATGCTTAAGCCTCTAATGTCATTGTGAATCTCTAAATACACAAATAAGATATTTTTTAAAGATAATTTTTCATCCATATTAGATCTAAATATATAATATTATCTTTTGATTTAAAGTTTATTTATGTTTATTTAGATGTTTTGAAATGTGTTTAATTTATGTATTTATTACAATGTTGAATGATTAGATTAGATGTAAATTCATTTTTTAAACATGTAATTTTACAAATAAATATAACTTTGACCTAGAACCATATAACCTCAACCTAAATTCATTATTTAAACTATAATCTCGACCTAACCATATAGTTGTGTACAATAAAACTCTAAACATATATAACTAAGTACTTAATCACATAACAACTCGCCAAGGGATCCAAACCAAAAACTTCTAGTATTTAAAATGATTTTACTTAAATTGTATTGTACTTTGTTTAATAGATTGAAAATGGATAATGTGAACTATTTTATAAATGTATATTCTTTCAGCCTTTCATACCCTGTGACATGTACAGTGGATGATTGTGCATTCTGAATTAATTTGCCAAGTGGCATTCGGAACAAATGTATATAAATTATTTAAATGGATTGAACTGAAGTAGTTAATATTCTCTCATGTGGATGTGTTATTTATTTTACTTTTAGTACTTATAATTATTTAAAAATGAAATGTAAATGTGCTCATTAAGGAATGCAATCACTTATGTTTTTTTATAAATGTAAATTAAATTGTATGTATGTTATTGCTTGCTTAGTAAAACTTTTGATTAGTTCTTTGGATCCCTTGGCTGAGCATCATTTAGGATTAATTATAATGTCAATTTGTATTGAATTTAACTCTAATTATAACCCTTACTATCATCTTAACCTTAATCTTAATTTGCTAAAACCTACACCAGGTAATATATAAATAATTAAATAACTTTCCTATCTTACCTTGAGTACTAATTTTATAAATTTCAAACCCTAAAATTGTAACCTTATTTATGATTTAAACTAAATTATCCTCGAGGAGCATCATATCTACATCTACATGTCATGTACATGTGAATCTAAAAACATTTGTACATATCTAATTACATCATTTATTACATAGGAAGGATTTAAAATTTTCATTATATATATATAATCCATGCATATCATATCAAAAGAATCATATAGAAATGTCATTTATGACATGTCCATCATATCAAAAAATCAAAAAATGAGTGATATTAAAGCATTATATCTTAATATTTAACACTAAAATAAACTAACCCCTGGGTTAACCCTAAACCAAATTGAATATATCAAACTAGATTGAAAGGTAAACCTGGCCCTTTACTAATTAATATTATACTTATAAACCAAATTGAGTTAAACCATGATCATAAACCTAATTATATATCCCAACTTAATAGTAGAAACCTTGAATTTAACCTTAAATTCTTTCCCCAACCATTAACCAAATTGAACCGTTACCTTAAGATTTAACCAAGTTAAACGTTGACCTTAAGACTAAACCAAATCACCTAGGTAAACTAGAACTCAATAATATATTCAACACTTTATTAAAACAAAATTCAAAGCTAGCTTTTTTGAATTAATCTAAAAGCTCTAACTATAATTCTATATCTAAAACAAAATTTAGCACTTTAAAACTTAATTCAATTTATTAACTCTTGTCCTAATTGAAACCTAAGCTTGTAAACCTAATCAAATAGTACAAACCAAATTGAACCCTAATCCTAAAACTAATTAAACATTGATATCAAGGTCTCAAAATGATACAGTGTGTATTATATATATATATATATATATATATATATATATATATATATATATATATATATATATATATATATAGATATATATATATATATATGTATGTATGTATGTATGTATGTATGTATGTATGTACATAAATAGATCTATATACATGCATATGTGTCATGATATGTATATTTGCACATATCATGTGCACGTGTTTGTATTTATATGCACACGTATGCACATATATACACACGTGCATGATAGATATATGTGCAAATATACATATCATGCACATATATGCATATATAGATATATATACATATATATGTACACATATTTACTTCGTGGACCTAAATTGTACACTTGACAAGTTTATGTGCACACATGTATGTCTAAAACCTTTGAACATTCAATCTAACTTAGATAGAAATATAACTTGCACACATATAGTTCTTAAAGGTCCTTGAGTTACAAACATTATATATAACAACATGTGTGTTTTAAAACTTAGTTTTCTTTTAAGGTATATGTTCATTTATGTTTTAGGACTTTTATATATATGTAGACATGTACGTGCATGTTTAATTTTATTAAAACAATTTAGATACAAGTTTTTTAATTTTGTCAAATTGTACATACATATGTTAATATAAATTTCAGGTTTATTAAATGTCATACATTTTAATTTTAATTTTCAAGTTTACACATTATACACGCACCTACATATATTGACATGGCTAATCAATAGCCTTCTATCCCCCCTGAGCAGCCTGTCCCCCTCAAGCAGCCTATCCTAGGCCCTAAGCAGTAGCCTATCCCCCCTAAGCAGCATCATGTCCCCCGTGATCAGCTACCTATCCCACCTGCGGAGCTCTATGATCGCACTAACCAGGAGATTCATAGACTTCAGGAATCCCTAACTAGTGGCACATGCTCTAGTGTTTATAGTGGTACATGCCAGAGTATCTTACGTAGCCTGACATTTATTTGAGATGAGATTCATGGCGCTACCCCATATTTTGCACATACTATACAGATGGTCCTTAATAGTAAGAGACGAGAGGTCTCCTCCAGTCTTTCACTCCAGGAGGTGCAGGGCTTGGTGCCCAAAGATGTCCTGAAGAGGGAATGTTTCCCTCATTATCTTTCACAAAAGTATGTGAAGGGGTATTCTCCCCTTAAGTGTATAGATCCATAGATGGCTACATTGATATACCCATACTTCCTTGCTACCCATGGTCGTTATTCAAATAATGACCAAAGTCCACTCTATTTTTCTTGATAGCTTTATGCAGAGGTTCGCTCACACAGGGTGGTGAACTACATAGATTTACCAAGACATTTAGGACAAGGGTGTGGTAAATTGGCTGATAGGCAACCAGGTCATCCCCCACTAGCACATAGATCGATTGTTGGAGAGAGGACACCTGCTATTTCCCCTATGTTAGGTCCATCAGCTGATGAGGCCATGTGTAGCACTCAGTTACATGGGGTCCTTCAAGGAGTTGGAGAGATTGCAGCAACTGTCAGATCTATTTCGAGTGACGAGGTTGGTCAATATTTGATGTCTCGTCAATGTTCTAGATCATCATCCTATGCTTCATCTTCAAGAGACTTGTACAGTGCAATAGGAATCCCTTCAGTGGCTAGCATAGAGGGTCTCACTAGAGTGTTGGCACGAGATACTATGATTGGTTTGGCTGAGGATCTATTAGATACATATAGATTTGTATCAAAGCACCTTATCATACCCATATCAGATGTTCAAGGTCGTGTCCATGGTAGTACTAGGACACATCCTCAACCATATTCCTCTCATCGATCAGGTAGTGGTCATGGTGGTAGTGCACATGATGATCCATCTATTGACCACTCTTTTGCTCCAAAGAGACATATACATACCACAGACCCTTTAGCCAGTGTTACAGTGCAGGCTCAGAGTTCAAGTGTGGGCCTTGATGATGTTGATTTGAGCTTTTTGACCACAAGATGGATGGACTTGTTGACACGTGATGAGTCTACTTCTATGCCATCTCATCTACATAGTCCACTTGGCTCATCATTATTAGGACATGTGCCAGTCACCAGTCATGGGGCCCGCGTAGATCCAAAGATTGACCTTGATGCGACGCAGTGAAATCTAGATGCATTAGTGGACACGATCGATGCTAGGCAGTCTGAGTATTATCAGATACCACCATCTACACAAGTAAATTTTTTTTTTGTTCATGTTAAAATTTCAATCATTTCAAACTAATTTAATTTAGACATTTGCATGTGTGCACATGTATGTATATCATGCATGTAGATTCAAATGTAATCATGTAGAGAAATTTTAATTTGATGTGTTGCACGTGCACATGTACAATGTAGGGGGACATGCCTCTTTTTACTCCAGCTTTGATGCCAGATCGTGTACGTCGTTGAGACTCATTGGATGATGTTAGTAGTGGACAGGTAATGTTTATTTATGTTTTAATTATGTGTACATGTATTTCAATATCACTTTCTCTTGATTAAATGTATGTATGTATTGATATCACTTTCTCTTGAATTTATATATAGGGGTCAGCACATCCTAGTGAGCACCTTGATACTAGTCAGTCTTCAGAGTGCATTGTGAGGAGGCATGGTGATGATAGTCTTGCACCTGATGATCTATAGTTTTTTTTATCTAGATGATTTGTTGTAGACTTTCATCCAGAGAGACATTCATATATATTATATAGACACTTTATATACACACATGATGAATGTTATATTTATATTTGATTTGATATAGATGTACCTAGATTTACATGTCTACATGTGTGCACGCTATTTATATTTGATATTATCTTCTAATAGATCTCTAGATAGATACATGTTTTTTTTATTTGTTCTCGAGATGATTGATACATGTTACATTATGTTGTGGAATCTAATACATACATACTAGATCTAGATCTAGTATATTATAAATTGTTTCTATCTAAGATATGTAAGTAATTTATTTAGATATGTACATGCATGTTTAATATATTGATTAAATTTAGATATATATATATATATATATATATATATATAAATAGTTCATGTAATTTAAATGTCTGGTAATATATCACATGTATTAAATGTTCAAGTATCAGGTAATTAGTTGTACATAATTCCTAACTCAAGTTAATCTATAGAACTCATCCCTTTTATTTGTACACATATCCTAGAAATTTATCCCCTTAAGCCCAATGTTCTAAAATTCAAGTCCAACTTAAAACATGTGTACATGTTCAAAATTTAGTTTAAACAAATTGCAATTTGAACTTGAAAGCTCACATGTCAAGTAATTAGTTAAATCGAAAGCTCACATGTCCTAATTTAATTGAAAGCACATGTCCTAATTAGTTAAATTGAAAGTGTACATGTGTTCTAAAATTGACAAGTTAAATGAAATAGAAAGTTCAAAATGAAAGAGTAAAAGTTCAATTTAGAAAATTAGTTATTCCACCAAATTTCAAATTGATCAAATGATTGTTCAACCAAATTTCAATTTTTTCTTGAGTTACATTTCAAATTTTAATCATAGTGAAATTTTAATTCAAGTACACATGTATCCTAGAATTTTATCCCCTTAAGCCCAATGTTCTAATTCAAGTCCAACTTAAAACATGTACATGTTCAAAATTTAGTTAAACAAATCACAATTTGAACTTGAAAGCTCACATGTCCTAAAATTGAAAGCTCACATGTCCTGAAATTGAAATCACATGTCCTAATTAGTTAAATTGAAAGCATACATGTGTCCTAAAATTGACAAGTTAAGTGAAATAGAAAGTTCAATATAATATAATTAATTTTACAAACTCCTAATTTCCTCCCCTTAAGACAAGTGGTGTTCGAATTTCTTTCCCTCAAGGTGCACATGTTAGGTAATTAGTGTACACACATACATATAAGTTCATAATTTCAATTGTTGGAAATAGAGATGGAGTAACTGAGAGTGGAGGGGTGAATCAGTTACCACAAAAATAAATCCACAGATCCTTAGATGTCTTAAAATATAGCTGCTGACAATCTCACAAATAAATCTGAAACTTGATAGATGTTCTGATAACTTATTTAGCATTTAAAGTGATAACATGCATGCATAAAGAAATAACATGAACACAAGATACACCAGATTTAACGTGGAAACCCAATTTGGGAAAAACCACCAAGGAACTAGTTACCAATTTTCACTCTTTTGAAGTGAGCCCTGTTAGGAGCCAACCCTGTTAAAAGTTACAAAACACACTGTTAGGTGTGACCCTGTTAGAGGATTTGATCACCTTGTTAGAAGTGGCCTTGTCAGAGGTCTTTAAAACAATTCAATTGAATTGTCACCTTGTTAGAGGATTTACAAAATGGCTATCAAACCAACTCTGTTAAGAGATTTTGAATCATTGTTACAATGATTAGAAAGCAACAATGAAGTGATCTGAAATATATGCAACTTATCTTTGCTGAATATAGATCTATGTTCTGCTTCACTAGATCCTCATTGATCAAATTCAACTTAGCAGCTTCATAGGAATATCTAATCCTTCCTGAACATTCACTCATATATTTGCTTATTCACACTTTTATGCATCCACACACGCTTCTTCTTTTCTATATTTTTTAATTCACAACTTGATCTTTCATATATACCTTACAGATTGTCAAGTTGGCTCAATTATAAGTTACAACAACTGAAAAACATAAATCAGTCAGCTGCATAAAGCAATTAAACTTAATTTTTTAGAACAATAAAATTCTTCACTGCCCGACCCAGCTTAGTGACCACTGCTCAGAATGGTTTCCCCAGTGTTAACCAAATGGAGCTTGGTAAATACTGCAAACCTTGCAACTTTCTTCGGAGACTGAGTTAACTCGGTAAATACTGACCTTCCTTTGTTTACCGAGTGACCTCGGTAAAAGATAACTTTTCTTCACTTACCGAGTGAGCTCAGTAAAAGCTAACTTTTCTTCGCTTACCGAGTGAGCTTGGTAAAAGATAACTTTTCTTCGCTTATCGAGTGATCTCGGTAAAAGCTAACTTTTCCCTTTGTTAACCTTGGGAGCTCGGTTAACATTAACTTTCTGCTACAAAATTCTTTGATGCCCGAGTGAGCTCGGTAAGAGCTAACTTTCTATGTAATGTTCAAGAATGCTCGGTAGTCACTATAAATTGCTTTGCTAACCATCTGATCTTGGTAGACTCTGTCTGATGGCTGATATGACATTTGTGTAACATCAAAGACAATACACAATTAACAATTGTATCCAACAATCTCCCTCTTTGGCATTGATGGAAACACAACATGTCATAGCAGAAATGAAATTTGAAAATAAGTCTTTCACTTATATGGCAACACAACATGTCAATATAACAATTCTCCCTCTAAGATAGAAAACTCTCCCTCTTACAGTAATCTCCTTCCGTGAAGAAATTGCATAGAAAACTCTTTTGAACAAATTTCAGAGAGATATGACAGTAATAAACTCTCCCTCTTTGACAACACATGCCAAAGACAACTCAAACTCAAATGAGTTTTAGTGTACCTTTAGTACTGATTCATATGCAATATTTCCTGGTTATGCTACATCAACTAATAGATCTTCAATCTGGTATGAGTTGATGCATCACTAAAACTTTATTTTAGTGAACTTTAGATAGGGGAGTGACCCCTAACTTACCTCTTAGATACAAGAATGCATCCTTAGGTAATGGTTTTGTGAATATGTCAGCAATTTGGTCCTTTGTATGAATATATTCCAATCTGATCTCCTTATCTTGCACCAACTCTCTCACAAAATGATATTTTATTGCAATATGCTTGGTTTTGGAATGCATCACTGGATTCTTAGATATGTTGATTGCACTTGTATTGTCACAGAACATAACAACTGGTTCTTTGATTTCCATCTTCATGCCTTCCAACAACTATTTAAACCAAACAATGTTAGAATAGTTTACTGCTGCAACAACATACTTTGCCTCTGCTGTTGATTGAGATGTACAATTCTGCTTTTTACTTGTCCAAGAAACCAACCTTTTTCCAAGAAAGAATGCACCTCCACTTGTACTTTTTTTGTCATCAAAGTTTCCTGCCCAATCAGTATCAGTAAACACTTTCAAATCCAAATTTTCTCCAAACTTATACCATAACCCATACTCTTCAATTCCTTTCAAATATCTCATTATTCTTTTGATTTCCATCATGTGATTTTCTCTTGGTTTTGCTGAAAATCTTGCTACAATACCAACTACAAGGGCAATATCTAGCCTAGTATGAACTACATACTGCAACTTTCCAATCATAGATCTATACAATGTTTGATCTACTTCTTTTGATTCATCTTCCTTGGTAAGTTTTAATCCGGTACACATAGGAGTCCCAACAGGTCTAAAATCTTCCATTCCAAACTTTTTCAATATCTCCTTGATCTACTTTGATTGAGTGATGTAGATACCACTTTTATTCTGTTGAATCTGAAGACCAACAAAGAATTTGATCTCACCAAACATAGACATTTCAAATTCCTTGTTCATTTGTTCTGAGAATTCTTTGCACAGATCATCATTCCCTGTGAAAACAGTATCATCTACAAATATTTCTGCCAAGACAATCTTATTATCTAGTCCTTCTTTAATATACAAGCTACTGTTATCATTAGTTCTTTGAAAACCAATCTAAATAAGATAGTTATGCAATCTTTCATACCATGCTCTAGGGGCTTGTTTCAGACCGTACAATGCCTTGTGTAATTTGTAGACCATGTTCTTCTTTTCTATGTCAACAAAACCTTCAGGTTGTTCAATGTAAACTTCTTCATCTAGTATACCATTGAGGAAAGCTGATTTGACATCCATATGATAAACTTTGAATCCTTTGTGAGCAGCATATGCTAGTAGGTTTTTGAATCCTTCCAATCTTGCAACAGGAGCAAAAGTTTCTCCATAGTCTATTCCTTATTCTTGAGCATATCCTTTTCATACTAGTCTAGCTTTGTTTCTTGATACCTTACCATCTTCATCCAACTTGTTTCTGAATACCCACTTAGTTCCAATCACATTTTTGTCTTTAGGTCTGGGTGTAAGAGTCCATGTCTTGTTTTTCTCTATTTGATCTATTTCTTCATTCATAGCTTCAATCAAACTATCATTTTCTAATGCATCTTTGATATTTCTAGGTTCAAAATCAGCAAGTAAACAAGTACCTTTCAGCTTATTTCTTGTCATGGTTCTTTCATATTTATCTCCAATGATCTGATCTGCTGAATGATGTCTCCTGACATACTTAGCTAATACAGGTTCCTTGCTTTTTGAATGGATTTCATTATTATCTTCTTGCATTTCAACTTCAGGCTCTATTTGTTCTGGCTTGGTAGATATTTGCTCGGTAGATGTTTGCTTGGTCGATACTTGCTCGGTAGACACTGAATTAAACTTGGTTTGTTGTGGCTCGGTTTGAACTTCCTACAACTCGGTTACAGATGACTCAGGAGTAGAAGTTTCTTGATTGTCTAATGTAACTGATACTATATCAGGTTCACTGAAGACAAATCTTTTATAATCTTCTGGTTCCCTTTTGCTTCCTTCTTCAGTCCTTTCTGCAAACTCATCAACTTTCACATGTGCACTTTCTATGACTTTGTGAGTAGACAAGTTCAAACATCTATATGCCTTACTTTTGCATGAGTATCCAAAGAATATACCTTCATCACCTTTTACATCAAATTTTCCTTTTCTAGATTCTTTCAAAATGTAACATTTACTTCCAAATACTTTAAGATAACTTACATTAGGTTTATAGCCATACCATAACTCATAGGGGGTTTTGAATGAGTCTTTCTTCAGCTATACTCGGTTTAAGATATAGACTGTAGTGTTGATAGCTTCCTTCTAGTATTTGATGGCAATTTTCTTTTCAATCATTAAAGTTCTTGCACAATCCATGATGGATTTGTTTCTTTTTTCAGCTATTCCATTTTTTTTTCAATGCAAAAGTTATTGAATTCATGTGAGATGAATTCTCCACCTCTGTCTGATCTCAAGCATTTTAATCTTTTCCCTGTTTCCTTTTCTACTCTGGCCAAATACCATTTAAACTTTTCAAATGCTTCTAATTTATTTCTTAGATACATGACTGTCATGATTCTTGAGTAATCATCAACAAAAAGAATGAAGAACTATTCTCTAGTATAGCTTTCAATTCCAATGGGTCCACATAAATCAGTATGCACAATTTCTAATATATCTTTAGATTGATAGTTTTTACTTTTAAAACTAGTCTTTCCCATCTTTTCAATTTGACAATTTTTGCATAGACCGACCTCAGGTTTCTTTATGTTGGGAATGCCTTTTACTTTTCTAAATTTTCTTATCTTTACCAGATTATCAAAGTTTACATGACACAACCTTTTATGTCATAATCAACTTTCTTCAACTTGAGCAATGAAACATGAACATTCACTGACTTCAAGATAGAACAAGTTACCTTTAGTTTGAGTACCTGATCCAATCAGCTTTCCTTTCCCATCCAGCAGTCTTGCTTTACCATGCATGAATTCTACTTTGATTCCATTATTGAGTAGTTGTGCCACACTTAATAGATTATGCTTTAGTCCTTCTACCCAATAGGCATTATCACATATAAGTTCTTTGGTTAGTGAGATTCTTCCTCTTCCTTTTATACAACAAGGTTCATTGTTACCAAATCTTACACTGCCACCATCATACTCTTCAAAGTATTCAAACTTAGTTTTGTCGCCAGTCATGTGATGAGAACAACCACTATCTATGATCCATGTATCATTTTTGCTCATATGAGAAATGAGTGCCATTTCTTCATCATTATCAGATTCATCTTTCACAGCAATATAGACAATCTCATCTTCTTCTTCATCATTAGAATCATTAGAATCTTTAGCCATAAAACATGTTTTCTTACCTTTGTCCTTGAATGGTTTGAAATCTTTCTTGCCATTCCATCTGTGATCTTTCTTCTCATCTTTATTCTGCTTGTTTGGACACCTAGCAGCAATATGACCAACTTCTTCACATGAAAAATAGATTAGAGGTACTTTACCTTTGTATTTTCCTTTACCTTTAGAATACTTCCTTGCTAAAAGGGCTTCAATTACTTCAAGATCGTTGTCTAAACTTTGGTCTGATTCATCTTCACTTTCTGACTAAGATTTCTTTTTGCTTTTCTCCTTGAGTGAAAGTTTGGCTTCAAATGCTGATTCAATGTTCTTGGAAGCTGGAACATAGTTATCAAAGTTGTCCAGTTCAAATGCAGTCAATCTTCCAACTATAGCCTCTAGATTTATCTTATGATTTGCTTCACATCTTCTTTCCTGAATTGCAAAAACTCTGATTGCATAAATGGGGAGTAGAGTTATGAGAACTTTACTTATAACTATCTTTTCACTGATATCTCCTCCAGAAGCGTTGATTGCACTGACACATGCTTTAACTCTTTCAAAATATTTTGCAATGTTTTCATCTTCTCTCATCCTCATTTGATCAAATTGTCCTCTCAGACTTTCTACTTTGGCTCTTCTAACATTATCATCTCCTCCATAGATCTCTTCCAGCTTTTCCCACATTTCAAAGGCAGATTTGCAGTCCTTGATATCATCAAATTCTTCATAACTTAGAGCAGATGCTATATCTATCATCATAATGTTGTGAGTCTTATTTTCACCAATATCATTGACAGATAGTGTACCAGCTGGTTCTGCATATTTTTCATCAAGGTACTTCAGTCCTGTATCACCAATGGATGCTAGGTGAAGTCTCATCAGTCCTTGCCATGCTGAGAAGTTATTTCTGTTAAGTCTTGGGATTTCCCTTTTGTAAGACATCCTGATCTTTGGCTTAGATCCTTGAAATCTTATCCTGCAAGCACCAAAAGCTCTTATACCAATTGTTGGAAATAGAGATGGAGTAACTAAGAGGGGAGGGGTGAATCAGTTACCACAAAAATAAATTCACAGATCTTTAGATGTCTTAAAATATAGTTGCTGACAATATCACAAATAAATCTGAAACTTGATAGATGTTATGATAACTTATTTAGCATTTAAAGTGATAACATGCATGCATAAAGAAATAACATGAACACAAGATACACCAGATTTAACGTGGAAACCCAATTTGGGAAAAACCTCCAAGTAACTAGTTACCAATTTTCACTCTTCTGAAGTGAGCCCTGTTAGGAGCCAACCCTATTAAAGGTTACAAAACACACTATTAGGTGTAACCCTGTTAGAGGATTTGATCACCTTGTTAGAAGTGGCCTTGTCAGAGGTCTTTAAAACAATTCAACTGAATTGTCACCTTGTTAGAGGATTTACAAAATGGCTATCAAACCAACTCTAGTAAGATATTTTGAATCATTGTTACAATGATTAGAAAGCAACAATGAAGTGATCTAAAATATATGCAACTTATCTTTGTTGAATACAGATCTTTGTTGAATACAGATCTCTGTTCTGCTTCACTAGATCCTCACTGATCAAATTCAACTTAGCAGCTTCATATGAATATCTAATCCTTCCTGAACATTCGCTCATATATTTTCTTATTTGCACTTTTATGCATCCACACACACTTCTTCTTTTCTATATTTTTTAATTCACAACTTGATCTTTCATATATACCTTACAGATTGTCAAGTCAGCTCAATTATAAGTTACAACAACTGAAAAACATAAATCAGTCGGCTACATAAAGCAATCAAACTTAATTCTTTAGAATAATAAAATTCTTCACTGCTCGACCCAGCTCGGTGACCACTGCTCAAAATGGTTTCCCCAGTGTTAACCAAATGGAGCTTGGTAAACACTGCAAACCTTGCAACTTCCTTCAGAGACTGAGTTAACTCGATAAATACTGATCTTCCTTTGTTTACTGAGTGAGCTCAGTAAAAGCTAACTTTTCTTCGCTTACCGAGTGAGCTCGGTAAAAGCTAACTTTTCTTCACTTACCGAGTGAGCTTGGTAAAAGCTAACTTTTCTTCGCTTACCGAGTGATCTTGGTAAAAGCTAACTTTTCCCTTTGTTAACCTTGGGAGCTCAGTTAACATTAAATTTCTGCTACAAAATTCTTTGATGCCCGAGTGAGCTCGGTAAGAGCTAACTTTCTATGTAATGTTCAAGAACGCTTAGTAGTCTCTATAAATTGCTTTGCTAACCATCTGAGCTCAGTAGACTCTGTCTGATGGCTGATATGACATTTTTGTAACATCAGAGACAATACACAATTAACAATTGTATCCAACATTCTATAAGTAGTTACTTTTAGAAAATTCAAAATGAAAGAGTAAAAGTTCAATTTAGAAAATTAGTTATTCCACCAAATTTCAAATTGATCAAATGAATGTTCAACCAAATTTCAAATAGTTTGAACCAAATTTCAAATTGTTCTTGAGTTACATTTCAAATTAGGAGTTGTTTCTACCTCATATCAAGTGGATCAGCTCGTTCTTGGATAACATTTAATATTTTCTCATGATCATCAATATGGAGCCTCCACTTACGTATTCTAGGTCCTTTGACTGGATGAAGAGTTAGACCAATGGCAATAACATGGTTACTATATTGATATACCTTATTGTTAGGTTGATAATCAGTGAAATGAATCCCATTTTTAAGTACTTTTATTTGCTTCAAATATGTTCCTTGTACAACAATAGAACCTGCACATGTACACATTTAAAAAATACATCAATCTTGAATTTAAGTCAAAGAATTTGAATTCATTAAAAACATGTAGATACTTGACACACATATATACATAATTCAACTATATACTAACCTGTGGGAAAATTAATTTCATCACTTATTTCAATCTTTGTTAGCTTCTCTCTTTCCATGGTGCAATGTAATAAATAATAGCTAACACCTTCTACATTTTTCGATTCTGCCATGACTACAAAAACATTTCCTACACAAACTTATATATGTCAAAATTTTGGATACACGTCATTTACATAAGTACATATATATAATAAAAATTAACCAAAATTATGAAAAATGTATACATGTACATGATCCAGGTATATATATAGTTCATACATACCAACTCTGATCAATCCTGAAATATGGTTATACTCACTAGAAATCAATGGAATAGCATCATAGTTTTCGTCCTCAAACTCATTCGTATTGATAACATCTAGTGGCACCAAAGTCCATTCACCCACATATCCACATTCTTGATTAATGCAACCACCATAGTCTTCATCAATACAATTAGGACAAAAACATGAGTATTCTCTTGTGTACAATGACCACACATTACTATTTGTACTCATAACTGAATGCAAAGATCGTGTCTTCTCTACCCTCTTGCATGCATGCATTGATCTTCTATCAACATCTGAATTTATACAAGGTCCATAATTTAGTTAGAGATCATCTAAGGTAACATATTAAATGTAAATTGAAGATTCAATTTAAAAATATGAACAAATTAATTTATATATACCTGATACCTCCCAAAACACTCTAAATGGTATGACTCGATCCGCTTGTGATGATGTGTTATCTATATTTGTTGGCACCAAAAAATGTGTTTTGCACCACTCAACCACATCATGAGCATTATTAATGTGATATCCTTTATAGTCCATTTGATACTTTCTTAAAGCATGTTTGATACAAGACCCTGCACCATCATGCTCACCCTTTCCATGTCCACTCTCATAAAAACTCCAAATGTGTGGTATATTAATGTATCGATGATATCTACATAATGCATAAAATGGTCTAGCTGATTTAAATTGTGTTGCACATCCATCTGACCATACAAATTTTTTTCTATTTTAATGTTTTTGTTTTTCAAATATTCAAAAAATGTCTTAAAACAATGTTCCACAAAATGTGTGTCATGTTCTTTGTCATCACTAATATAAAAGTGATACTCTTTTTAAATGACTCGTGCTTGATCTCTACTTTCCACACCATCCAGATCAATTTGTGCATGTCAATAAGACACTTGAACCATAATAGTAACCTGCTCTGTATAGTAGTATTCTACTTGAAGTTGTTTTTGAGATACGAAAGAGTAATTCTCTGCAAAGTCAACAACAGATAGAATTTTTCCGAGTGGGAAAGTTTCTCTTAGTGTTTGAAATTGTTCTGCTTGCCACTTAGCAAAAAATGCATGGCATATATATGGTTGAATCAATTTACAAAAATTTGACATAAATTCTCCAGCCGATATCTCATCCTCTACATATTCTAACCTTGTTGATTCTTTTCCAGTTTTTATTTCTGACTTTATGTACTTATATCTCTTACATTTTACCATCCTTATCGTATTAGTATCTTCTTCTCTCAAAGGAAATTTAGTCAAGTTACCACATGTTTCACAAGTTCCTCTTATGCAATCTATTTCACCTATTCCACAATTATTTGGTTTTTCACATAAGATTGATGTTATGAATTGACTCGGTCATTTAGGAAAAGTATTTTGAGAAGTTCCACCACTTTATTCTATCATCTTTCGAAACCCTTTATAGTACATATCAAATTCAACATGATATCGACAACAACATGTTTCGAAAGATTTATTTATCTTCACAAAATAGGGCTTCAATCTTTCAAACATTGTTTGTCCAATCCTTATGTTAGGATTTAAATTACAAAATGAGAGATACAATTCATGTTGAGTGACATCCAACCAATGTTTTGCGTGTTGAATATATTCCTTAGGCCCAATCCTCTGCTTGATGATATCTCTTCTATTTGGTGAAGGACGAGTATTATCAATCCAAAATTGAATAACTAAGTTCTTAACTATTTCCCCAATCATGTCAGATCGAGGAGCTCTACACATTAGTGCCTAATTGCCTTCTAATGTACTATCATTCAAATTGTTTCTCCTTTTCAGATAATGTAGTACTATCTTTCGACTATACTCAAAATGAGATGATAATGAAGAGATCTTTCTATTTTGGGATGTTTTCTTATTTAAAATAGATTTCAGTATCACTCTTTGTGCAATGGATTTATCTGCAGATCTAGTTTTTTTCCCAATGGAATGTAACCCTTCCTTAACACTTTCAACAATATCTTTTTCTAGTTTAGAAGTCCTCCTCTTTTTATACTTGTATCTATACCCAATAGTCTTAGTGGCTCTTTTAATTCATCTTTAAGAAGTGAAATTGATAATAGTTGAGTTTTCTCCACTGTTGATAGATTCTCAAATTGTGCAATTATGTCTTTAGACTTTTTATTCAATTTCCTCTTCGTAGTATGTGTAGGTTGATTAGCATATTCTCTCAATTTTTCCACATCCATTTCAATTAAATGATCTATGTTTCTATGATTAATTTTTCTCTTCAATCTTTGAGCTAAATTAACATTCTCATTTGTTGTTTGATCTCGAGCTGCATAAGAAAAAATGAAACAAAGTCTTAAGATACAATCTCTTTAGGGGACATATATGTACATACATATATACATGTTTAACTTGAGTGAAATACTATGTACTTGATTAAATTATCTAACCTTCAGATGGTCCTTCTTCAATATCCATTGCTTCATCTTCAATTTCCTCATGTCCAACATTTTCATCATCTACTAGAGTTGCACGTGCACGATATAACAAATAAAATCAAGTAAGTTTATAAGGGGAAATATGGCTCACTAAATTTAAAAATTAAAGATATAAAGTTTGATAGACCTAGAATTCTAGAGAGATCTATATTATATACTTGCAAGAGATGCACATTTACCTGTTTGAACTTGGGATGAACCTTCTCCAATGTTGGTAGGTTGTCCTGGTTGACTACATCCTAAATAAATTCATTTATTTAAATTTAATCATAATCTAATAAACCTTAATGGACTATAAATTATTAACATAATTGAATAAACAAGGTAATTCCCATACTAAATAAATTCATAATTTAAATTTATTCATAATGTAATATTTACCCTAAGGACTAATATGGACATAATTGAATAAACCCTAATGGCCTAAATATGAACATAATTTCAAATAAATTCTTACTATTAAGTTAATCTAGTAATGCTAATTTAAGATAAATATCATATTCCTAATTGGATTTAAACCCTAATCCTAACTAAATAAACTAATTAAATACATTGGAAAAAAGATTGTGCATGTGTACCTGATCTAAGATAGTATCTTGCTAGCATTTTTTGACAATTTTCATCTTCTTGTTCCTTAGTTCTTCTTCGTGCATATTTACTTGCTCTTTTATCTGTATTTGCCCATGTCGTAAATTCTTCCTCCAAAATTCGAAAATAGGTTGAAGTTTGTCAAATATTTCTTTCTTCCCAATTCAAAAGTCAATAACTTGATTTCACATAAATGCAAATTGTAAAAAATGAAACTCATATTTATATTAAAAAAAAAAATTTTAAAAAAAAACCTCCTTACTAGCCAACTAGGGAAAAACCCTAAGGAGCCAACTAGAGAAACACCCCTTATCCCGCTTTCTTACTTTCGATCAAAACTATCTTCATAGTTCCGATTGAAACAAGGAAAGTGGTTTGCTAGCCATGGCTATAAACCGTGAATAGTTTTGATAGAAACTAAGAACTTTAGTTTCTATTGAAAGTTTGCTAAATAGTTTCGGTAGAAACTAAGTTTCTATCAAAACTAGCTAGATAGAATAGTTTCAAGTTTTTTCAATGATTTCCTCTCTTCGGAGCTGAATTACTAGGTTCAAATGGAGCACTGAAAACCTAAAATTGTACATGATTGAAGTACTCTGAACTAGCTTTCTAATGACTATGAATTTGGTGCTTTTCAAATTTTTTAGGTATATATTTTTTAACATGAATTAAATATAGGTTTATTATAAAAAATAGACTGAGATATTCGACGCTCATGGAAAAATAGTAAATATAAAAATAAAAATTTTAAAAATAAGTACAGTCTCCATATTTGAGTCACCTTTTAATCAAATTTTTCTTTTTAAAAATTGGGTAAATATATAATAAGTTACATGTGTCAAAAGCCACGTATGTCTAAATTAGTGTTATGCCAACTTTAAACTACAATAATATATGAAATACTAACGATAAAGATATAAGACCAACTGTACAGTTTAGGTATGGATGTTAACAAACTAAATTTGAAAGAATCACATTGATATCTATTGTAGAAAAAAAAGTTATGTGTGTCAAAAACAGTGTCACTCTTTAAAAATCAGGTTTTTGATATCATACCAATTTTCGTAGGAGAAAAAATAATTCAATAAAATCAATTTTTAAAAAAAATGAAAAAATTGATTTAGAATCTAAACACAAAATCCTAAAAGACTCTAGTTTACTTCATCTTCAAATTCCTAACCGTTAAATGGGAATTTGCATTTGAAAGTGAACGTTTTCTTAAAAATTTAGAGTTCAGTGTCAGTTTACGCAAAAAGGTGTAACCCACTATTATGGGTTCACCCATAATTATAATTCTAGTACATGTTTTAGCACTACTTACATTTATGTGAATCCAATATTTACCCACCTAGGTTTTGTAGACCCTAAAGTGTAGGAGGAATTATTGCCTTTTTAGTTGACCTAGGTTATATTCAAATGCATTCATCATAGGAATTATCTACCAATAAATGTATTTTGTTTTATCTTCCTGGTTATTTAAACATTGTTAAATCAAGAGGCAACAGTAGGTTTCCATGAATATGTATGAATTTTTTTTTGAAATATACAATATATCTAATCATGGAATTTCCTAATTGTCTCTTCTATAAAGCATCATACAATTCATTATATTTTTTTAGTCAAGTCAAGTTTCCCTCTTTTATAATCATCTAATTGATTCTTCATATTTCAAGATTTTAACTTTTCTTCTTCTTATCACTATCTTGTTCTTGTTGTGGTTCTTCCTACAGTGGAGAGATTTGACCTCTCATATTCTTCATTAGTTTCTCTTCATCTTATTTTTCTTCACTTTTCTTTCCAACATATCTAGCTAATAGCTTTGGCTTCCTCCTAGGCCTAGGTCTAGTTGACATTTCCTTAATACTTTTAGATCTCTTAGGAATTTGTTCCTCTTTCTTTTGTTTGACAGTGACCTTAGATGGTGCAATTGTTGGTGATTTCCTTGTATATATCCTTGTTGAAGGTGTGGATTGAACATCAAAAATTATAACTTTTTCATCTTCAATAAATTAATATGTTATGGCTATAGATGCTACAGGTATAATTTATGGTTAAATAACTATGGTGGTGTGCTTGATGAAGGTTCCACTGACAAATGTCAAACTAGAAGAATATTGTTCTACCCACTTGTTTTCATTTCAAATGTTATTTGTATTGCTTCTACATATTTTTTCTTGGCCATTTGTGTATCTTTTATAATTTCATTTATTACATTGTCAACCTTTTTCGTAGCTACCTTTGATATTTGTAATAGTTGTGTATCTAGTAATCTTTCCTCAAATGTGCCACATCTATCATTATTCCCATCAATGTTACATTCCAATACTTCTTTAGCATATCCATCAATCATTTCCTCTATTACCTCATATCCTAGTGGTTCAACAAAAATAACTCTAAGCTCTACAACCTCCATGCATATTTTATCAGTTTCCATCATGAAAAATATGTCATGTTTGTAGTTATCCAAATTATATTGGGGAATTCTTATCATTTTATACATCTCAGAGTGAAATGTTCTCATCATGCTTTTTATATTGTTGGTCATGTATTCCTCTGAAGAGTTTCTAAAATAGTACCTCGCTAACTCCATCATACATTTATCAGATTTCCCTTCATATGTAAGCATATTAGAAAATCTGTTAAAAACATGAAAGAAAATATAGGTGACTAAAGGCTCAAATTTGAAAGTTACATATTTAATTTTATTTATCCTGTCAAGGTTATCAAATAGTAGTTGTTTCAAAACATCACGAATATTTACTTCATTTCTATCCATACACATCTTGTAAGCAACATTTATGAATCCTAACAATGCCACATCATCTCCAGAACTAGAATTTATATTATAAGAAAAAATCTTACAAACAAATCTTACATCTATTTTCTTGATTAAAATCAATGCCATGCCTCTACTATTCTACTTAGTTTCTATGTTTTGTTGTACAATGTTCTTCACATTTTTCTCATTCACAGGTATCATACCTTAATTTTTCAAGCAGGTTACCTTATGGATTAGATCACTGGTAATTATAATTGGTTTATTTCCAATCTAGAAAATATTGTTATGTACATGACTCAGAATAATTCTTGTCCATTCCTCATTCTCAAATTTGTGGTAAAATATATAATCTGCAACCTTAAGTTACCCTGGGTGCTCTAATTGATCCTTGAATATCCTACCTTTCATATACACATTATCAAATTCACTCATTATATCTAAATCTCCTATAGTTTTAAACTTGCAGTGATTGTATACATTAAAGCCTTCCATAATCAAAACTTTGTTTGGTATTTGCAAAAATGATCCATCGGGGTCATCTTCCTAAGGTGCAATAGGTTTTCTCTTAAATGTATACCTAGGTTTCTCCAGAATATCATGAACTAGTGAATGGTCCATTTATACAATATTCAAATTCAAATTTACTTAATAATTAACCTTGTAACCGAAAATACCTCTATTATCACAAATTTAGGGCTTTGTTAGAAATTCGATCAAAGTATTATTCAAATGTTCCAAATCACCTTTAACTCTTCTTTCTACCTCCTTGATATCTCCAAATGATAAAATGGTTTCAAAAATAATTAATTTTAACACTTAAATCTACCAAAATTCATGTTTTCATTAATTAGTCAAGTACACTCAACTCAAAAAGATAATACTTTATCTAGTATGCTATATTTATTTCCTTTGACTCCATACAATCATGTTTTCTGAGGTTCTCTTAATTCTAGGTTCCTAACAACATTCTCATGATTTCCTCAAGTGCACAAAACTTTATGTTACCATTTAGAGGTATAATGAATATCTAATTTATTATCTCCTTTTATATTCATAAAAATGATTGCTTAAGTTGATAAGGAGGTTTCAACTACAATTTTTGATTTCATCTTTTTCTTTGATGAGTCTTTTTTCTTTTCTACCCATGCCTTAGTTCTTGCAAGTGTCCCTTCTCTAACAAATATTTGATTTATAATTTTAACTTTATTTCCTTTCACATTTTTATTCCTTCTTATATTATTTTCCATATTCCTTTAAATTTTCATAGTTTGTGCTCTTATGTTAGGTGTGTTACTCCTACAAGTAATCATATTCCCATTGTATGCACCCTAAAATGGTCACCTAGACTATGGGCCCCCATCATTCAATTTATCAATTTATCAAATTTCTTGAATCAATGGTTTGCAATATTTTATTAAATCAATTCAAATCAATTTCCTTGATCAAATTCGATTATTTCATTTCTAAGGTTGATCATTTTATCCTAAGTCTTATTTAATTAAAAGAAAAATTTTCTTTAAATTAAATAAAATAAGTCCCCATTTAATTAAAAGAAAACCTCTCTTTTAATTAAATAATTCATCCACATTTAATTAATTAAGAGAAAACCCCCTCTTTTAATTTAATTAAATATTTTCTATTTAATTAAAAGAACCTTCTCCCTTTTAATTAAATAAAATCCCCTTTGAATTAAAAGAAGATTCCTCTTTTAATTTAATTAAATATTTCCTATTTAATTAAAAGAACTTGCTCCCTTTCAATTAAATAAATCCCCACTTAAAGAGGAAATAAAATAATTAAAAATTAAAAATTCCTCTACACTTAAATGCACATATCTCTAAGTGGGAGTCATTTTTTCCCTCTTTCCACTTTCTTCACAAACACTCCTCTTTTCTCATTGGTGGAATTTTGTCTCACATAGATCAAACTCTATTATCTCATATTGGTTGTGAGAAGCCTCTCACCTCCACATTTTTCTTTATAAGGGAGAGCCCTCTCCTCATTTTGGACATCCACAATTGATCCACGATTAGAAATCCATTATTATGCTATTGTAACGCTGCAGGTTTGGAGAGCAATTTTTGAAGGAGTTTGAATACTAAAGTTTTTTGTGGAGAACTTCTATCTTCTTGTCTTCTTCTCTCATGCATCCATGGCTTCCATCATGAGTTTTCATCCTTGCATTTTCATATTATCTTAGATCCATATTTATTTTCATAGATTAGTATTGCATTGTTATTACATTTCCTTTCTTGCATTGTTTGGAATTGTTATCATATAGATTAGTTTGCATTTTCATTTGCATGCATATTGGATCCTTGAATCTCTTGTTTCATGGTGTACTTGCATGGGCACAAACTAGATCAAACTGAGGGCCTCCATTAAAAACCCTTGCACTCCATGAATAGAGAGCTATGAGCCCTCATTCGAGACCTCATTCTTGAGCAATCTTGGATATAATGACTCATAGAAGTGTGCCCACATTTTAGTCATACACCCATTAGTGTCAAATATGTACATAGAAACCAAGCTACTATATTACCCAAGAAATGAAGGAGGAGATGAATGAGTCTTACTATTATACTTGAGCTCAAGTATTCACTTAGTGATTCTACTTGTACCAAGTAGAAGAGTCAAGAAGAGACAACACCGAGAAGTGAAAGTATACCAAGCACATAGGATAGCAAGCAAAAGGTACACCAAGAAAAAGTATATTAGAACATTTTATTCATCAAGTGATACAGAGGATACATCAAAGTATGAATTGGCACAAAATCTAACGCAACATGGTCTTATCAAGCAAAAAAAATGGTTTACATTGATCGAGGTAACGATTTGAAAATATTTTCTCAAGGAATGTGAATCTATTATTGTTGATATCAAGGTTGGAAAGACCAATAATAATAAAGGATAAAAGAAGAATGAAATTGTATACAATTATTCTAGAAATTTTATAGCATCTAATTAAGTCAAACAATGAAAATGAAAAAGAAAAAATATAACAGGACACATCAAAGATAGTTTTCAAATTATTGTTGAGGTTGTTATTTTTATTGTTAAGGAGATAGAAAAGTTTTTTCTACTACTAAGTAAGGTATTCAAGTGAGAAAGAGGGATTAAACCTAAGAATAGAGGTCAGAGATCAGAGTTAAGGAAAGTGTAGAGAGGAATTGTAGATCTATGATAGAAGGTGATAACTATATAGAAGAAGAGGGATCTAATCAAGAAAAGTAAGTTTCTACCATAAATATCATTTTCTACTACTTTAATCATAATTATTGTAGTAGTTTTCTAAATTCTTGAAAAGGTGGACTCAGTAGTCTAAAAGGTAAAAATCTTAACGAAGGATACACTTGAAGAGTGTTGTAAAATCCTTGAAAAAGGTAGATCCTTATAGGTCTTACTGTATACTCCTAATTGAGTAAGTTGTCAAAAGTGGAAAACCATTGTAGCCCTAAAAATGCACCCTCTTACTATAGTAGTGATAAATTTTGGGTACCATCCCCACCACACTTTTCCCTCTAACCAAGGTTTTATGCGATACCAAGTGAATTTTTTTGTGTGATGTTTCATGAGCTTATTTTTTTTATTTGATGGATATTGAATTAGGTATTCTATTTTTTATTTACAAAGTATTGTGATAAAATATTAGTGATTACCAAGTTGCAGAACAGAAAAGGAAAAGTTCTAAATTATTCCAATAATTGGTATTAGAGATTAGTTCTCTTATTGAAAGTTTAACCACCAAATAGTAAAAGATCATATTCATGGAGAAGTATAGGTTGGAGATGAATATTGAGAATCAAATACTAGAGTTTAGGATGGTCATAAATGAAATCAATGAGATGAAGAACAACCTGAAGTAGTCCCTGAATAGAAGGAAAGAAATTGCCCAAAAAACTAATGAAACAACCTACCAAGATAAAGTTATTGAAGAATTGTCTAATGAATTTGATGTTTCTATAGCTTATCTATTGGAAAAACATCATGGTCTCACCAAATAGGTTAAATCGCTAAAAAGGGAACAAGAGTTGTAGTCTACTAGGATGTGTCAAGTAATGGAACAAAAAAGAAAGGTTGAGGATGAAAAACAAATGATGGAAGAAGACAAGAGACAAATTGTTGCACGAATGGATGCTAAAGATGGAGAGATTTTAAGATTGACACAAAATCACTTTGACATTAAAAACTAGGTACTTAGTGCAAACCATGAAATTGGTAGGAAAATAGAAGAAATTATTGAATTAAAGATTGAAAATGAAAGACTAATGAGTGAATTGAAATTAGAGAAAGAACTAATTAAGAGAATTAAGAGATCACAAAAAAGTATCAAAATACTAGATGAACAACTCAAAGGATAGAGGTAACTAAGAGATACATTTGGACTAGGTTATACCGAGAATTCCACTACCAAGTAAGGTGAACAATCAAAGAAATCTAAATAGAGGAATGTGTATACCATTCCGAATCCAAGTATGCCTACTTGATATCACTATGGAAAGCCTACACATATAGAAAATGTATGCAAGAGAAAAAATGGTAAGAAAAATATTACTCCCAAATTTTACGGTTATTGTTTTCATTATAATAAGTATGGACATCAAGCATTTGAGTTTAGATCCAAGTTTAGTTAGTCATCAAAGAAGTATGTGTTTAATGGTTATTGATATACTTGCAATAAGTTTGGTCATAAGTCACAAGAATGTAGATCATTGATGAAGCCCAATTGGAAATTGACAAAGAAAGATACTACAATCATTTAGGATTACAATACATGGTATTCCTGTATGTCATGTAGAAAGAAAGGTCATATTTACATAGATGTCAAGATATTACACTTTGGAAGAATATCTAGTAGTTGGAGGAATTTTGGAATGGTATGTTATCATTGTCACAAGGTCGGCCATCTAAGCAAGAATTGTGGAAGTCGGGTGCCAGCACCAAAAGAAGAAGATCCAAAAGGTAAATGTAAAATAAATGTGGATTAAATTTTTGAACAGTTGAATAAGACATGGAAAATGAAGTTAGAAGAAAATGGGACATCAAATGCAATGAAAACTGACACTTCATCCAATGGATTAGGTGTAACCACCAACTCCAATTAATTATTAGGAGAAGGAAAGGAAATCTATTACTAAAGTTTTATCTTACACTGGTCACTACAATGAAGTTGGAAGGAATTCCATACATGCATAATATTTGATGCACAAGGACAACACATGAAATCTAGAAATCTTGCAATCATGTAGTCTCACCAAGTTTGTTAGTAACTAAGAGCTAGCGGTGATAACTAAGATAGTAATACTAAAGGTGTGATGGCTCTTTACCTAAGTTTGAGATAATTTTACTTATTTAACCAAGTAATAATGGAAGTGGGAAGTGATTGAGTAGCTAGTGATAATTGAGTTCATTCAAGATGGAAGAATGTGGAGTGTGATGCATTTAATGTGCCCTAATGGTCATAAAGGTAACTTTATCACATATATATTGAGGTTTTCAATTTTTATTGTTTTACCCTACATTCAAAGAGAAAATAAGGAAACTCAAGAGATTTGTGCTAAGGATTAGTTGCAAAATCTCTATAGTGTAAATGTATCAGTGAATTTGTGCACCAAAGAAAGTTGGAAGAAAACCAAGTGAAGAGAAAAGTATTTTCCAAAACCCTACAAGAAAAAATGGCTTCAAGTTCTACTAGTGTAAAATGAAAAACCAAGGTAAAGATGAATCCTATTAAGTTGATTTAGAATGATGCGTGTAAAGAGCCAAAACATAAATTATATCCAAAAATTGCCACACAAATCGAAAACGTGGGTGCCCTATCTTAAATTCCAACTAGGGTTTTACTTGTTAATGATATTCATACTTTTTATCATTACAAATTTGCTAAATTTGGGGATCATGAATTGTGTGAGGTGTATGGGGAAATGTGTGTTGATAGAAATTTAAAGGATGAATATAAGCACTTGGAAAAAATTGGTCTTGTTCATGCCCCACATTATCCAAAATAATTTAAGAAAAAAGGACTAGGGTAGTATTAAGAAGCATGCATGATATGCACCTATGGCTTAATGAGGCAATCAAAATCATAAAATATGTCATTCCCGTGGTCACTAACTTCCCTATTATAGAACAGGTCAAAAATATTCATACATCATCAAAGAATGAGATTGAAGAGAATACTAAAGCACAATGGGATGGAAGAGGTCTAAAAGTAGACATCATAATTGATTTGGAGATAAAATTTGTAGTGTATGTGGTTTCATACAAGATCCTTCAATCTAGTTGGCTCAATAGTGTGCCATGCAAGGTAGTTGACATAGGTTATAAAATTGTAAAAATAAAGGATACAAGTATGATATTATTGAGCTACAACTAAAGAAACTGGAAGACAAGATGAAGACTATCTGAGTTGTTAGGCTAGATACATGCAATTTTGGTTCACTTCTGGTATGTATTTTTTCTATATGCAAAAATATTTCCCATATGTTAGTCAAGTGAATTGAAAGACATATGCCCCAGTAATTTATCAAATTAATGAGTATATTCAAGCATTGGGAGATAATTTTGATTGGTATGAATGAATACTTTGAGAATTTCAAGTTCAGAGTGAATCAAAGATTCATGATACCCCCAAAATTGGTTGAAAAATATCATGTTGATGTTTGTTTTCTAGTTGACATTGATAATTTGTTTGTAAAAGTTGTACTATCAATGGTATCATAGCTTGAGCCCATGGACTATGAGGTGAACATAGATCAGGATACCAAGGCCATTGAAGTTTTGTTGAATCAACTAGCTAATAAGAATGCCCCATGATTTGAGACATATGAGGAGGCCAAGGAAAATATAATAACTAACATACTGGTCACTAAAATTGATAAGAAATCTATGAAGATGTTGAGTACACTTTAGAGCACATTTGGTGGAAGTGAATTTGACAAACCATTGATGGTCGCTAAAGAAAAGGATTAAGAGGATGCAAGAGAAGAGAGAAAAGGAAAAGAAATTATTATTGTCAAACCACAAATAGTAAAAGGTAAAATTATATCTACAGCTACCCCCTTAATCCCAAAGAATAAAAGATCTAGAACCCAAGTTACATAGGAATTTACTCCAATATTAAAGGTACTATTAAAATCACAAATCCCACTCTACCATAGGTCAAAAAATATCAAAAAATGAAGCAAGCACCCAAGTTATCAAGAAAATAGGTAAAGACATCTACTTAAAGGAGAAGAAATATAATAATAAAAGATGGTGATGATATGATGATGATGTTGATGACAGTGAAATAATTGAGTATGATGAGGTAATTAAAACCCAAGCTACCACATTAAAAAGATCTAAAACTGTAGATGAAATTACACATGCTCATAGTGAAAGTAGTGGTCTAACAACTTTCAAATATTATAAGCATGGAAAAATGAATTATGAGGAAAATAAGAAAATAGAAGATTCTAATGCTTATGATGAAAAAGTTCAAATATACACCATTAAAAATTGAATATCAAGCCCCTGATAAACTATATCAAAGAATTGATAGTCTGTGGAAAAATTCACTTAAAATTAAGAAGGAAATGAGAAGTAGATCACTAGCTAACATTATGCCAGACCTTGGTCTAGAAGATATAACTGAAGATTTGGGGGAATAAAAAATAGACTTGTATAGAAGCATAGAGCTATTTATGTTAATAACCAATAATGTAAAATTATTAGATGAAGATTCTGAGAGAATCTGGAGGCAAGTATACAATATCGAGGATCCAAATTAAATCTTTGAAATTGATGATACTAACATAGATAATTTTGAACTTGGTAATAAGTAATATGGTTACATCAACATAATCCCAAAAGACTTTACAAATTGTTTACATGAAATGGTCGATGATATAATAGGGAAGTAGGGAAATGCAATCATTGAAGATCTGAGAAATGTGTTTTCTACCAATAAATCAAAGGAGAAAGATATCAACATAGGAACTAAGTTAGACACTAAGAGGTCATCACTTATCAAACCAACACATGCATACATACTTGTATTTGATCTAGTTATCAAATAAATCAAGGAATTTCCCAAGCTAGAAGAACAGAATGTAAGTGACATTCCAATTGGTTCTTTACTTTTTTTGGTAGATATAATTCCTATGAATACTGAAGGAAAAAAAATGAATGTGCATACATACTTGTATTTGATCTAGTTATCAAATAAATCAAGGAATTTCCCAAGCTAGAAGAACAGAATGTAAGTGACATTCCAATTGGTTCTTTACTTTTTTTGGTAGATATAATTCCTATGAATACTGAAGGGAAAAAAATGAATAGGCTTAAAATAAACAAGGTGTACATGAATAAAATACTTGAAATGAAAACATTGATGTTGAACATCCTCAAACTAGAGAAGGCTCTAAAGAGCAAAATGTAGATACTTCTACTATAGGTGATGAAGCACCAACCCATGGACCTCTGAGAAAGGAAATTATTGGGAAAGACCAATTAATTATTTAAAAGGAATAAAGGATTGGAGGACTTACTTTTCTAAGTCAGATATCAAGTTTTTCTATCAATCCAATGTTTCTATAAACATCAGTTCTGAAATTACTTGAAGTCAAGATGTAGGAGATTTTGAGTGATGAGAACAAGATCAATGAAGAAGTGAATACATCACTGATCATGGCTATAGTACCATTTTTACCATGACTTATTTTATCTAACATTGATCTTAGTAGGATTCACAATTTTAGGAAAATCTCTAACAACAAGTGTAGTACTAATCACAATGTTATCAATGTTTGTATGAAAAAACCTTTTATGCCATAATCAAATGTCATAGATATTATCAAATAAACATGTCATCTTAGTAGGATTCAATTGAAAAAACATTACCTCTCATCCTTGTACGTATACCAATCAACTTACCATATTTATATTTGATAATGCATGTATTCTCTATAAATTTCAACTGATATCCCTTGTCAAATAGATGCCCAAAACTCAAAAGATTATGTTTTAAACCATCAAAAAATTAAGCTTCATTAGTTTTAGTCTTTCCATCAAGAGTAACAAATCCTTTTCTCTTAATGTGACATGCTACATTATTTCCAACTCTAACTATTCCACTATCATAGCTATTAAATTTGCTAAATTTGTTCATATCTCTAGTCATATGATGAGAACAACCACTGCCAATAATCCAATCTGATTTCTTCTTTTCAACTTGTGATACTAATTTTTTTTCTTCTCTAACTTCTTATTTTTCAAGGCTTTCTTACTTAATAGCACCAAATCCTATTTCATAACTTTCACCATCATTTTCACTCAATAGTTTTTCCACACAAGAATCAAATTCCTCATTAGTAGTAAATAGACATTTCCTTGGCTTATAAGCCTTCTTCTTATATTGTCTTTCTCTCTTAGGAAATTTAGAAGAATAATGACTATACTCATTACATGTTCAATATTTAAATATTTTTTGTGCTTTTAGGTTCTCTTTGAATAAGAAGTTTGAATAGGAAGTGCTAGAACTTAAATCTTCTTGTATTCTTTTGATTGTCCTTGGTTGATACTAGCATAATATCCACTTGTACTTGCACTTCTTTTCAATTTAGGTCAAATATTTTAATGCGCTAAAAGTAGTCTCAATTCTAGGCAATTTTCCACTTTGTCTCATTCCTATCTCAACTGATTCCAATCTTCCAAGAAGAGTCTCTCTTGTGAAATTATCTATGCAAGGTATAACCTATTCAATCATATATGTTATTTTCTTAAATGAAGGTGTCAATTTTTTTAAGATCTTCCACATAATTTGGTCTCCATCCTTCTTTCCATTACAAGCCTTAATTACTGCAACAATCTTTGATATTCTACCAAAGTAACTTCTTACAAATTCATCTTCCATCATTTTAGTTTCTTGAAATAAATGTATCCAATTCTCTAACCTAACCTTTCTAGCATTCTTATCACCTTTAAATGTAGATTCCAAAACTTTCCAAATCTCATGTGCTAATTTAAAATATTTTACCTCGCTATACTCAATTTTAGGAAGAGGAGTCAAAAGTGCTTCTATAGCAAGCATATTATACATAGATAGATCTTTCTAATTTTCAGTACAATATTCAATCTTAACTTTCTCAACTACTTCCTTCTTTCTCTTGGTGATCAACTAGTATCCTAAAACCATGCATAGAAAATGTTTCTTCATCTTCTCCTTCAAATTGTCATAGTTGACTCCTTTAGACTTTCTTTTCTGAAATGATTCTCCATAGATCTCCTTAAGATGTTAAGACTTTTCTTCAAGGACAATTACTAGAAAGTAAAGTCCACGAAGATAATTGAGAGAGAGAGAGAGAGAGAGAAGTGGAGAAGGGGGTGAATTATTTATTTGATTAACACAACTTTCAATATTCTTATTAAATCCAAAACATGTAAATAGTAGATGCAACAACCATATAAAGATTACCATACACAATAACACTAGATTTTGTTAACTAGTACACTCTTGATTAGAGGGAAAACCCTTGTGGGGTAGGTACTCACAAAATGATGTACTAATATATACACTCTTTGTAAGAGGATGGACCTTGTTAGGAGTTATGTCAAACATATTAGGAGTTCTAGAAGGAAGGAAGACCCACTATCCAAACAACTTCTGGAGAAAGACAATCGAACTCATTGTCCAACTTACCTCAATACTATCTTTTTTTAAATATTACCAATAAATAATTGTTCACAGCAACTTCTTTTCCAAATACAATCTCTTTGTCAGATCACCATGCCTCAACTACACCAAACACTTCTCTAATAAAAATTTATTCAATATCAGGTTTATTGGATCTCACATACAAGTTCACATACTCTCATTACACAATCTCATCACTTAAATCACACTCTACCACAAGGAAAAAAACTTTTCTATATACCAAGTCCTAGAATAAATTATTCAGTTGGCCTTGTGAATTTATTAATTTACAATAAAAACATAGGACCATCTTAAGATATACATTTACACATTACATTACAATATTGCATCTTTTCACAATTACAACTAAATGATCAACTCATTTTCTTCATAATTTTTTACATGTGTAAACTCTAACTTTTCTAACTCAACCACATCATCTTCAACTTGTCTTCTACCTTTGTTAAACCTTGCTTAAACAGATTCCATCTTTGTTAGGAGATATAATCAAAATTTCAATATTTATTGCACATGAATTGTGTCTAAAAATTCTCTTCAATTAATCCATTGTCTTAATAGTTTTGTACATGCACTTAACCACATCATCAAAATACTCTTTAAAACACATCCTCAATTGCACATAGCTTTATATTTACTCCTTTAACTACATAACCTCAATCTCTCTCTGCTACTTTGTCAATCTCACAAAATAACCTTTATGTTGACATCAATGACAAACAGTTTCATGAATGCAACATATGATCATTGTACCAACTATCCAAAATGTTAGGATATCACCTCCATAAGAACATCATCAATATTCATGCTAATAGTATCTACATTTTTCAAGGATTTACAATACTCTTCAAGTGTGGTTAAGAGTTTTATATAGAATACTGTTAAGCCCACCTTTTTTAAGGATTTAGAAAACTACTACTGTGATTAAAAATTAGTAGTAAATGATCTTTATAGTAGAAACTTACTTTTCTTGATTACATCCCTTTTCTAATCTTTAATTATCACCTTCTATGAAAAAATTGCAATTCTTCTATACATTATCCATAACTCTAATCTTTAACCTCTTTTATGACCTCCGATCTCTCTTTCTTTCTCCAATACCTTACTCAGTAGAAAAAACACATCTCTATCTCCTTAACAACAAAAATCAACAACCTCAACATCAACCCTAAAAATTTCTTTGATATGCCCTTTTATAGTTTTCTTTTTGCATTTTTATTGTTTAACATAATTAGAGTTTTAGAAATTTCTAGAATTGTTCTCTGATCGTAATCAATGATTATAAATTTATGCCATTTCATTCTTCTTTCATACTTTATTATTATTGGTCTTTCCAATCTTGAAATCAACAATACTAGATTCACATTCACTAAGAGAATATTTTGAAATTGTTACCTTGGTCAGTGTAAACCATTTGTTTTTCTTGGTATGATCATGTTGCATCTGATTATGTTCCAATTAAAACTTTGAAGTAGCCTCTATATCACCCAGTGAATACAATGTTCTAATATACTGTCACTTATTGTATTATTTTCTTGGTGTCATCTATTCTTGGTATAATCTGACTACTTGGTGTTGTCTCTTTTCGACTCTTCTTCTTAGTACAATAGAATCACTTAGTGAATACTTGAGCTCAAATATAATAGTAAGATTAATTCATCTCCTCCTTCATTGCTTGGGCAATATAGTAGCTCAATTTCTATGCACACTTTTGACACTAGTTAGTAATATGATTACTTGTAGTGTAACATTCTCCCCTTTTGACATTAGTGGCAAAAAAACTATGCACATAGGTAACTTGACCTTTATACAAACTCCCCCTATACATAGACATCCTTGATATAGCTATTAATTTTCAAAATGTTTTTCAAAATTAGTTTTGTTTGTATTATATAGATAATATCTCCTTACATCTCCAAAATACATACAAATATATATATATATATATATATATATATATATATATATATATATATATATATATATATATATATATATATATATATATATATATATATATATATATATATACACACACTAAGATGAGAAACCTATTTTGTAATATACAAATAAACATATATACTAAGACAAAAAATATATATACATCTCCAAAATATCTCCTTGCATCTGAACTTGAATTTCCAAATTTAGCAGTATGGTTCTAGTTTGTTTTTGTGCTTCTTCTTCTTGTTTCAATAGATTAATATGTAAGGAATGTGCTATGGAAAAGATGAAGAAAAGTTAATTTCCAAGCAAGAATTTTACTACATCTACAAAGTTGGAGATTATACACAAAGATTTGAGTGGTCCTACAAAGACAAGAGTTTTGTGTGGTGAAAGTTATTTCATGATTCTTATTGATAATTTTACTAGAATGATGTGGGTAGCATTTATTTGAGATAACTTTGAAGTATTTGAGAAGTTTAAGATATTCAAGAATAGAGTTGAAAATGAATGTGGATTAAATATAAAATATTTAAGATCTGATAGAGGAGGAGATTTACTTCAAATGATTTTATCATTTTTTATGAAGAAATTGGAATTAAGAGACACATTTCAGCCCTTAAGACACTTGGGAAAAATGGTATAACAAGAAGGTGAAACACATTTTTAATAGAGGCAACAAGAGCTGTAATATTTGAGAATAATGTAGAAAATATACTTTAGAGAGAAGTAGTAAATACAACAGTATACACTATGAATAGAGTACAAATCAAATAAGGAACTCATAAGACCCCTATTTGGTTTGGACATGCACCATCAGTTAAGTATTTTAGAATATTTCAAATTAAGTGTTACATTAAAGGGGATGATGACATTGGAAATTTTGGTTCGAGTAATGAAGCTTTGTTTCTTGTTTATTCATTGAAAAAAATGGCTTATAAATGCTTTAATCTGAGAACTAACACTGTTGTTGAGAGTGCAAATGTTAGAGTGGATGAGAAGTTTAGAATATAGGAAAGAATACTAGATTATAATTTTGATGAAGAGACTAATACAAGGACTAACCAAGATGATATTGAGTTATTTTATAAAATTGAGACCGATTTATAGAATGAGATACAAGTTGACGAACAAAGGGAATAACCAATAACAAAACCTAGAGAAGAAGTTAGAGATAAACTAGTAATACCTAATAAGAATTTGATAAAGAACTGTGGTGTTGATCATATTATTTGAAGAAAGGACAAATGAGTTATGACAAGGAATAAGGTACATCAAGAATTATGTTTGATTTGACAAGTTGAACCTAAAAGTGTTGATGAAGCTAGTAAGGATGAATTTTTTATTTAAGTTATGAGAGAAGAACTAGATCAAAATAAAAAGAATAACACTTGGGAATTAGTTCCTAGACATAAGGATAAGAATGTTATTGGAACTAAGTGGGTTTTTAGAAACAATATTAATAGACAAGGTGAGGTTATGAGAAACAAAGAAAGACTGGTATGTAAAGGTTAGTCATGGAAAGAAGGTATTGCCTATGATGAAACATTTACACTTGTTACTAGAATAGAAGCAGTAAAGATATTTTTGGCGTACGCAACTAACAAGAAATTCAAAGTGTATTAGATGGATGTCAAATCAACATTTCTTAATGATGAATTAGAAAAAGAGGTGTATATTAGACAGCCTGAAGGTTTTCCTTTAACTGAGGAAGGAGATATGGTTTGTAAGTTGAAGAAAGTATTGTATGGATTGAAACAAGTTCCTAGAGAATGGTATGTGAGATTGAACAAGTATTTGAAAAAATCGGGATTTGATAAAGGTACTACAGATAGTAATTTGTATTTGAAAGAAACCAAAAATGGTTTACTAATTGTTCAAGTGTTTATGAATTATATAATCTTTGGAGGTGATGATAAATCATGTGAAGCATTTACAGTCGAAATGAAAATGAGCATGATTAGTGAGATGAAATATTTCTTGGGATTGTAGATTGTGCAGAACAATGATGGTATTTTTGTATCACAAACTAAGTATTTGAAGGATTTATTGAAAATATTTGGTTGAGAGAGTTACAGAACTATTGGAACACCTATGGTAATTGGTCACAAGTTATCTATAAAAGATGAAATTCCCACTATTGAGCAAAAGAAGTATAGGTCTATGATTGGAGGATTATGATATCTAACACACACTAGACCAAATATAACCAATGTAGTTGGTATTGTTGTGATATTTCAAGATAATACTAAAGAATTAAATTATGAAATAGTAAAAATAATTTTCAGATACTTGAAGGGTACACCTAATTTTTTATTATGGTATGAAATCAAATGACTTTACCTTATGTGCATACACTGATGTAGATTGGGAAGGTAGTTTGGATGACAAAAAAATACAAGTGGTGGATCATTCTTCTTGGGAGGAAGATTGGTTTCTTGGCTAAGCAAGAAATAGGATTACATTTCACATAACACAGCAAAAGTACAGTATGTAGTAGTACAGAATCATTGTAATCTGATCATTTGGATGAAACAAATATTGAAAGACATTGGAATTTATTTTATAGAGCCTATTATCATACATTTTGATAACACGAGTACAAGAGTATGTCTAAGAATCTTGTTTTACATTCAAAGACAAAGAATATATCAATAAAGTGTCACTTTTTGAGAGAGAAACTTGTAGAGAAGGATATTAGACTAGAGTATGTAAGTATAGAGGACCAAATAGAAGACATATTTACAAAGCCTTTTCCAAAGGATAATTTTGAGTACTTGAGAGGTATGCTTGGAGTTATGTCCTTACTTGCTTTTGAGTAGTTGATACAAAGATTACATCATTCTAGTGGTAGCAAAGCAATATTCTGGATTGGATACTTGATGCTTCCTCTGTAGGGGAGTGTATGTGTTTAAGTTGAGTCATGAAGAACTCTTGGTAACTAGTACTTAACAGTGTCTCTAAACCCTTGAGCTTATTTCATATCTTATGTGTTTGTATTGACATAATGATGTCTTTTTCATTGATGACAATGGGGGAGAAATAACACATGAAAAACATATTTTGAATATGTTTGGGAAAGATATATATGTTTGTGGGAGAGTAGAAGATATCTTATGGGGAGA
>CM053785.1:797694075-797899075 GCA_028749045.1 Cupressus sempervirens
CACCATTTGCATTAGTGCTTCCTTCAAAATACAAGCATTCAAAAGGATCTTCTCCTTCCATTATTTTTTGTATATTTTTAGCATCTTCAAACATCTACCATGAATCTTCATTATTAGGGACATTAGGCATGAATAGAACTTCTAATTTATAAACTTGATCTTTGAAATTAGGGTGTTGTAGGAACAAAGATGTAGGTACTACCAAAGAATTAGCTCTTGAATTGAATTCCCTTGGTACTAATATAATTGAAAAGAACCTAAAACCTTAATTTCATCCCACACCTTATTAAAATAGCTTCTCAATATTGAGTTCTATTGGCACTCAAAATTGTAGCCCCAATTTTGAGTACCATTGAGAAATTAGACCCTATAAGCGCTTTTTAATGCACATGTACCTGGTTGACCATTTGAAGCATAAGAGGTGTTTAATGCTTCTAGCACCTTGTATTCAATATGTCAAAGCATCCCATGAAGTTAAATTGACATTTCAAGCCATTTCATGAAGTCTCATTTTGAGCACTTGTCAATTCTGCATTTTTTGCTTGTGTCAAATAACAATAGGAGGCCTTGTTTGCATCTGAACATCTTGCACCTAGTTATTTTTCATGACTCACTGCATTGGGAGGATTTAGTGTCCATACCAGAGAGCCTATATTTTAGATTTAAATTCATTTCAAATCATTTTGACTAGGTTTTGAATCCCTCAAAGTTGGTCATTTATTTATGTCACGCTGATGCACATTGTTCATAATTCTAGAAGGCACTGTTTGACTATTATAACTCTGACCCAACTGACCAAAATGAGAAAATTCTTTTGCATTGAGTTTTATAAATTAGTGAATTTCTATGTTTCAAGTTTGAGCTTATGAAAAATCCATTTTTTCCATTTTCAAATGTGATTCCAAATGCAATTTCTAACTTTTTACTGGTGTCAAGAAGGTAGATTGGTCAGTACCCCTATTCGTGATGTCATAACTCCTAATCAATGATAGGTGAGATTAAATGGACTAAACCACTATGTTTTACTCTAAAAATAATTCAAGTGTTCATATTTTTAGTCATGAAAAATCCATATGCACACTTTCCTAGGTCAATTCCATTTGCAAAAAATTGCTTTCCTGTCAGTGTTTCCAATCATCAAATTTGAGCAACCCACTTTGACCACTTGCCAAATGAACCCAGTTATTCATCATGAGCCCAAATTTCAGATCCATATTCCCCTTGTGACAATGACCCAACACCCCATTTTTCATTTCCCCAAGTGTTAGTTTGCCCAATTTTTGAAGCTAATTCCAAACACATTTTATTGTTTTCTAACTTGTTTTCTTGCAGGCAGTTCTAAAAGGGCAAATTTTTTGGTCAATACCTTTTGACTCCAAATTCTTCATGAGATGAGATTTGATAAGGTGTAAGTTTTCAAAATAAGGAATCAATATGTTCAATTTCAAATCCTGATCAAATGTTCAAGTCAATTTTTAAAGCCAGCTGACAGGCCTTGTTAGCAGAAAGTCACAGTTTGTAGATAAGTGGTAAAATGAGTTTTAATGATGTTTCAATGATGGATTTTGATTGAAATCAGTGCCAGATAATTAATGGGCTAGTTTGAAGGTTCAGTTGTTTGGAAATGAATTTTTTTTTGGCCAGACCCACTTTGGGGATGGACTAACTTTGTCAAATTGACTATACAAGTGTTCACAACAAGAAAAGGATGTTGCATATTGCCAAAGAAATAGCTTCATTGGAAAAAAATCTTCCTTTAGAGTGGGAATCTAGCATCCATGTTCAAGTGGATCCTGTGATAATGGATTTGTTGAAAGCTTTGATAATGGGTCCCAAAGGAACTCCTTATAAAAATGGAATCTTCATATTCAATATTTATCTTCCTCCAAGTTTACTATTCAAGTGTGAACATACTTCAAGTGAGAATGTTTTTGTCACTAGTTGCATGCATATCACATGTGAACCCTTCCTAAAGTCTCATGTGGAATCTTTGGTAGAGAAATAAATCAAAAGATTAGTACCTTCATATGAGGCCATCAGAATACAATTGCAATACCCTGATCAAAGGTGTGGGGTAGAGCTCAAGGCAACAAACTTAGTCAATTTACTTGACATTGATACTATCAAAAACATATGAAAATTGGTTGAGGAATGCATATAATGATCTATATGGTCCAATCTCAAGAGCTAGTATGTTCAATTGTATTGAATGTCAACATGGGAATGCAATACAAAGCTCAAGAATCTCTTCTAACAAAGGAAAAGGTATGCTTCATGAAGGTTTTAACATCATCAAGACGACTTTTATGAAAAAAGCAAAGAATAATTATAGTATGGACCAATTGCAAATTGCAAAAAGTAAAGGAAGTGTTCAATGTCCAGAGTCATGAGTATGCACAAATTGTGGTTTTTCTTGGTGTGCAGCATGTGGTTTTGCCTTTGGTTCAAGGGGTACAAAAGGTGGATCCAATTGTAGTCATGTTTGTAGCCAAACAAATAATTACATAATCAATAGTATTGTGGCTAATATAGAATTAATTTATACTGGGTACACTAGAGGAATAATGAAAGAAAATGGTTTTAGGTTTCATTGCTTGAGTACTTATTCAATAGTGAAGAAAATAAGGAAGGCACAATATGTAAAAGCCACCTAATGAAAAGGGAGCTCATGCCAGATGAGAGAAAAAACCCACTCATAAAGCAAAAACCCACACATTGAATGGAAGGCAACACCAAACAAGAAAAAGGGAATGATGTGGGTTGGTGTGAAGACCATTGACAAGGACATGATAGTTGGTATGAAGTTTGAAGGAGATATTTTCATAGGAAAGAGTCCACATATGAGGACATTTAACGCATTGAAGAGAAGATGCCCATGATAGAAGCTAGAACAGGGGAAAGTTTTATGATATGTTAGTCATATGTGAAAAAGGATGTCATCAAAGTAGATGAACACATCATTGAAGCCACAGTAGGAAGGAGATTGTTGTTAGTAGAAAATATCCTCCTCACATATGCGTTGATGGACTCCATAAAATGGAAAACATAAACCTTATTAGTATTGTAGTCATATGATTTCAGTGAAACCAATTTGTACTTTTCCATGTAACAAGAAAATTTGAGTAGCTTTTTGGACTCCTCCTCTGTGCTACACTCAACATCATTACAAACAATATATATATCATGGGCTACTAGTGACTCCTACTCTGCAACATGATGAGACTGATTTGTGGTTAGAGAGGAAAATGGTCTCAAAATTTGGAAATTAAAAATATATGATGTGCTAAGAGATACGGCAATACACATCACTGAGGTCAAGTAGAGTGCCATGTTCCATGTAGGGAAAGTTTAACAAAGTTTCCAAAGATTGAAAATGTAGAAATAGTGAGGCTATCACTAATGCATCACAAAATCCAATCTCTCCTTTCCCTAGCATGAGCAACAAGTAGCAGTGAAAGTGCAAAATAGGGCAAAAAACCATAAAAACAATATATCCCACATGTCATGTGGGTAAAATACTAAAATATTTAAATAGTAAAGCATGCACTTTAGAAGATGTCTTACAAGACACAAGGCTTTTGAAAGCCAAGCCATGCATTGTGGGGCCTGTGGTTGGCCTGCTAGATGGATAAAACAAATAATTTTTGATGAAGTGCATCACCAGAAAGAGTTGTTGGAAAAGTTGAAATGTTGCCAAAAAAGTCAAGAATCTAGGAAGGTGCCATGTCGCTACTAGAAAATTATGAGACTTTTCAACATGCGACATAGTGACCTATTGAAAAGTAGAAATTTTGGCTAGTGGCCTACCAAAAAGTTGAAGTTCTGACCAGTGACTTCCAAGTAAGGAGAAATTCCAGTGAGCAGTTGAGAGCGAACTGACAATTGAGAAGTGGTGGTATGTGTAGTAGAAACCATGACATGGAAATGATCGAACCAATTACAAGGTTCCATGTGGCATGATTTCCAAGAAAGGATGTAATGTGGTGGTTTAGATTTCTTGATGCACCAGATCATGCCACATGGTAGATTTGATAGATGTTGCTATGTCACTAAGGTAAAGTTGTACGCTAGTTAACATAGTGACATAGCAACCCAATAAGATGTTGACACATGGTGTTGACATGGCAGAACATAAGGATGAATTAGATGCTAGCACATGGCACCTAGTTGGAGGGGTCCAACAACTATGCATGAAAGGAGAAAATCAAAACTCGACATGTGTCACCAAGGTCAGTCAACATGTTTGACCTGGATGAAAAATGAGGAAATTTTCAAAAAGTTTTTCAAAGATTAATTTTTAAATGTTTTTCCAACCAAGTACATATAGGTCAGATTTTAAATAAATGTCTAATTATTTGCATAGTTCAAACCTTTGAAAAAGGTTGAATATTTAAAATGTAGTCTTGAAACATATAAGTGAGAGCCCGAACTTCAAAGAGGCATAACATGGGCATTTTTTCACCAAAATGGGCACTCTAATATACCATCAAAACTGAGAGAAGATGGGCTATCAATTTATGAAGTTCATTTTTGCATAGGATGTCACTGGTGCATGTTACATGGAGTTTTGTATTTTCAATGAAATGCTCAGTTCCAAACAATGATTTCATCAATGTAGTTACAAAATTCAGTTAAGATGCATTTGATATGCTTTGTTCGCTCAATTTGTTCGAAATTTGATGCATAATGATATGTTTTTCTTTCTTTTTAATGGAACTTCTTAGAACTTTTGTCTTTTGCAATTAGTTGTGATTTCTATCAAAATATCTAAGATACTTTATAGTTTGGGAGGCAAAAAGGATCAAGGATTTTCTTTGTAGTTACAAGGAGAGATTAGAGAGATGTTTTTCAGCTTGTTGAGGAGGTTTTCCAAGTGGACACATGTCATCTTCACAATAGATCTAGGAAATCACCTCCTCCTATATCATTCTCTTTCTTTCTCATTAGAGGGGTTCTAGTTTTCACTATGAAATAGGTTGGTTCTAGTCTTTGGAAAAAAACCACTCATTGCTATAATACCATGTTTTGGTTCTAGTTTTGATGTGTTCCCATCACTATGAAACCACACTTCCTTCAAAAAAATTCTCTTTTATGAATATTATTAGTGAAGACAAATATAGATACTTAAAATCTATTGGGTGTTTCTTTGTTTTAAATTCAGGCATATGAATGTATTATTTCAAGGAAATCAATAAAAAGAACAACAAGTGTTTGAATTTTCATTTTAGATCTTGTCTCCTTTCTCAGTAAATTTTCAATGTTTTATAATCTTTGAACAAAGAGCCTAGGTCATAGTTGCAATACCTTAAGGCTATATGTTGTTTCATTGTTGCTTGTAATTCAAGGAGTTATGCAAATGCTTTAGAGAAATCAACAGGGTTGCAAGTTTATTGAGGAAGATATTAGGTAAGAATGAGGTTTAGATTGAACACAGATGTCTATTTACAAGGTGAATGGAAAGATCAAATATCTAAATATATGAATAGGTATCAGGTATCCATATGTATGTATTTGATTCATAGAATTTCCCAATGGAAAAGGCACTAATCAGCTACAAGATCATTAGTTCTTACTACTACATATTACGAGTTTTGTTCAATTCAACATTATTAATCAAACATTTTTCCCTGTCATGTTGAAGAGCTAAAAAGGATGCCCTCACTTAGCTTGTGAGATTCATATATTTTCATTTAGCTATTTTAGATCTATGTTATTGCATAAGTATTAGGAGATAAAGGGGTTTTCATCTGCAGTAAATAGGTTTAGATTTATGTTTTAACTACACTGGTACCATATATCAGAATTTTAAGGTTAACTTGCCTCGGTCTTGCAGAGCCTGAAGTGAAGAAGAAGTTATGCCTTATAGTTGACCCAAGATTGAAGTCAAGTGTATTTTTCATTGGAATTTTCTAGCCTTAGATGCATTTGTCTAGTTTCTTGGTTATTTTCAAAACTATTAAATTAGGAGCCAACACGTTCTTTATTGCATATTGACGTTTTGACTTGTCTCACCACTAACTCTGCATCTCCTTGAGTTTTGAGTATCTTGAATCCTTTTTTTTTTGCTATAATTATACCAAGGAGAAGAGCTTCATGCTCTAGAGTATTGTTAGTATTTTTGAAATCTAGCTTCTAAGAAAAGCTAGTCATTTCCCCACTAGGTGATGTCAACACTACCCTTGCACCAAATCCAACATTAGCACAACTTCCATTAAACTTTAGAGTCCACAAATGATCACCTTTATGCTGCTCTAATTCTTCTAAAATATCATGGGTATCAGAGAAAAGCATGTAATTACCAAACTACATTTCATGATACAAGATTTGAGACCTAGGATCATCTGATTTTAGGATAGTGAATTTTTCCTTCTCTTCTAGTTCTAGCTTCACCTTTTTATCTCCAACTTGGATAGTAACATAAGACTAATATATTTTTATCTCCCCACCCATGTCTTTGTAGAAACTTCTACTTAGGAGCATGTCATAGCTTACAGGGATGTCTGCCACTAGAATAGTGAGTTTTAGTCTTTTGGAAGGGTAAGCAATAAGGGAAACTTGAGTATCTTTTATTTGTCAAAGAAAAGACACATTTTTTGCATCCATTGAATAAAATCTACCAAAAGTTTTAGTTAGTGGAAGTCCTAAAGTTTTTTCTATAGAAGAAAGCACTACATTATTAGAGGCTCCCAAATTTATGATGTAGTTGCTCAATCTATTTCCATTGATAAACAATGAAATGTAGAAGGGATTTGGTTTCTCATTTGGGAATTTGGCTAAGACAAAGGTTCTTTTTCTTTAACCAACTTGGGGAGTGCAAAATATTTATTAGTCATAGAAGTTCCACTAGTTCTTGCTTTATTGTGGTGATCAACATTAGTATTAATATTAATATTTAATATCCTTATTTTTATAATGCTCAACTAATCTTTTCAATTGATCAGGATTAGACTTTAAGTAATACAATGGAGATATCTAGATTCTTACCTCTTCATAGTATTGTATGATGTCAAATAAATTAGCTGACTTACCTTTGTGTTCTTTTTATGAAGTTGAAGTTATCATACCACTATCTTTATCAACTTTGTTTGATGGTGCATTATTTTTTATAGGAACTAAATTTTTGGTCTTATTTCCATTTTTCTAACCTCTGGTCATTACTATTAGTTGAGGCCCTTCTATAGTTGAAAAAAAAGTTGCCTCCTACTTTTGAATTTGATTCATACTCCAAGAAATAATTTTTAGAGTTACCACAAGGAGCATGATCATCCTCACCTTTAGGATATTCAATTGTTCTTTGTTATCCACCATCTACCTATATTTGATCATATCAATACATGTATCTCCATCATGATCTTCCCTTAGATGAAAAGAACACATATTTTTTCTTTTTAGGGCACCTTCAATTGCTAATCTTTTTTTAATAGGTGGTATTTGCAATTCTTTACCTCCATTTTAGTTTCTATAACCTTCTTGATGAGGTTGAAGAAAAGAAAAAATAGGCCTATTGATTTGTTTCTTCAATGAAATGAGCTCATTAGATAATTTTTGAAGCATGGATTCTATATGGTTAGAAGTACTAGTTGTATTACCCATGGTTCTAGATTGGAATTCTCTTTTCCACTTAATAGAGGCTATCATTTCATCCTCCATCTCCACAACTAGTGTCTGAGAAGCTTGCAAGTTTGCTACATTTTCTCTTATAATTTGATATCCTATATTAGGAGGTATAAAGATAATGTATAAAGTCTTCTTATTATAGGTACACTTGCAACAGGTATTCTTTTGATGATTTTATTGAAATTTGCATTAAAATATCTCATGGAAATTGATGGTTCTTTCTTTATTTGTGCCAATTGCAACAACAATACTTGTGAATCCTTTGTACTTTTATAACATTCCTCAAACCTTTATTTCATTGTATCCTAATCTATGATGCATCCTATATGCAAGTCTTGAAACAAATCAACAAACTTGTCTACAAGTGTGTCAACAAACATTTTGATAGCTACATCTTCATCTTGAGGATTCACTACACCACAAGCCTTATGGAAAGCACTTAAGTATTGTTCTGCAAAATTACTACCATCACCATTAAATCTTGGAAATTTTTTCCTTGAAGCTCTTGGTAGATCATTATTTTCCCCATGGGCAAGAGGACCAATAACATTTCCTCATGGTTATGTCATAGCTACTAGTATAATATTTTGGTTTATCTAAAAAGTAATAGAAACTAGAAATGTTGTACCAATCAACAAAAAAGAATCAAAAGTAGAAGGAATAGAGGTCCTAAGAATAGGGGGAGAAGAATATTGACTCCTTTGTGTCTAATTAGGATGAACAATTGCAGACAAGTGAGTATCTTGGAGTTGCTTTGTCATATATTCCCTTGCATGTGCTCTATCTCTTCTGCAAAGATCTTCTAGGATAAGAAAATTAGATTTCTTGAGCTCCTCATATATTGGGTCAATATTTCCTTTCTATTTTTCACTCCTAGTATATTTGGAATCTAGGATGTATCAAATGTTAAGAAAAATTGTGTTTTTAATTTACATTACTAGTCTTCAACTTTGGATTTGATTCTTTTCTTCCATAGTTTGAGGTTGTAAAACTAGTATCAAGTTCTTATGGAAAACACCTAACTACCACAAATTTTTTCTTGCAACTCAAATATATGAAATTATATTGAAAATTTATATGAAGGAAAATTCTTCAAAGTTTTCACTTAAATCTCCCTAGCAAAGTTGCCAAAAAGTGTTGGTTAACAGTTTGTCCTCCTATTAGATTTTATAACCTGACTTTGATACCCAATGTCTTGGAGAGAAAAAAGGATGTTTACCAACAAATGATTTAGTGTATGTATTCTATGACCACCCTTTGAATTATTAGGTACATCTCCCTATGATTTGCAATGATATGCAATGAATATGTTTTTGTGAGATTGGAAGTTTTGACATTATAAGCTCTTAACCTGAGAGTAGTAAAGGATAACCAATTTTTTTGTGGACAAAAAATTTAGGCAAGATGGATTTGAATAATCTATCACACTCAATGGAATGACTAGAGTAGATTATCTTGATATTTTAAATCCTTACTTCTATTCTAAATGTAGATTAACCATCTAAATGTAGAAGCAGAATGAAGAAGATATGCACATGAGGGAAAATGGAATTACTTTCACTATTAGCCTTGAATGAAATGGAATTCAACCAATAACTAATCAATTCATACACATTTATCTTTCATTTCCCAATGAAACTATCTAGCATGTTATGAAACTAATAAGAGAAGAAACAAAACTATATACAAAGAAAGTAAATGGAGACACTATATTGCAAACATAAAAGTGAAATAGAATTCATCTAATTATTTAGAGAATCATACATGAATTTCTTTCAACTCTTAATGAAAAATTTTTGTATGCATGGGCCACAAAATATGACAAGAAAATAGGGTAAATGGAATTACAAACCAATTCACCATCAAGTTTTCTGACCATAGTGTTGTATAATAAGGTTACATTTATAGTTTGCTATTCTCCTTCAGTTTAGTAAAGCAACAATCATAAAATAGAAAAGAAAATAAAATATGAAATCATCCAGTGATATGACCATGTGGCATCTTCTCCATTAATGCCATGTCCCCTTTTCAAATAATTAAAAAAGAAAATCTTTGCTAAGGCAGGCAGGCCCAAGAAAGTGAAGTTTCGGAAAAAGGGGGTTAATCTTTGGAAACCGTTGGACTAATAAATGAAAATTATTATTAAAATAAGTTTAATTAACCTCTCTTGGACGTGAGTTACAGTTATGCCCTCTTTTAAGGGGTTTGGAGGCATTTTGGGCTCATTCCAGAACTTGATTTTTGCTCATTCTTTGTTATTCTTCAGAGGCTGCCAAACCTGTGGAGAAGGAGACCCAAGAACGGGAGTTTGCAGGTTTCCAGGGAGACTCAAGAATGGGATTTTGCAGGTTTTCAGGAAGGCTAAGGATGGGATTTTGAAGCCATTCCATGTGCATGCTCATACAGAGTATGCCTTTGTGCTGAACAGTGCAGATTTGTGAGTTTCCGGGTGTGTTTTTGTATGAGTTTGGTGTTTACAGTTGAGTATTTCATATCAGTTTGGGTTGCTGTTGTATATCAGACTTTTAAATGTTAAAATAGAGCTGAATATATATATTGGGATGTGATTAAACTTCTGAGATAGATTATTAGTATTTTTGTGGTGTTTCCAGGCATATTTTGTGCTATTTCGGGAGCCCGATGAGCATAGTTTTGGTCCTACATTTTTGAGCTTTTGTGTAAAGGCTATACGGACATGGAAATGTCAATTTGTAGGCTGTTATTCTGCTTAAAGTTCTGTAAAAATTTCCATTTTCAGATTCATTAATAATTTGTGAAGTTGTGAAGCTTTTAGCACTATTTTTAGCATACCCGATTTGGGGTTTCTTGAGGAATTTGGTGGATCTTTGGGATATTAGCTGTTTGATTTTAAAGATCTGATTAGAGGTTGGAAATATCATGTAAAATTAGAAAAGGGACATTTCATTGGTATCAGAGCCATGATCTTGCCAGCCTGAGGGTTTGTAGAAGTTGCAGGTCAGTTTTGACAACTACCCAGATCTTGCATTTCAGTTTTTAGAACTACCCAAATCTTGCATGCCATAATTTATGGTTGCATGTTGCTTCTAATCAGATGCATGTCAAAATTTATGGTTGCATGCTACTTCAAATCATTTTCATGTTAGTTCTTGGTGAATTTGGTGGTTGTAGAAGTTTGCATTTCAGTTTTGACAAGTACCCAGATCTTGCATGTCAGTTTTAACAACTACCCAGATCTTGCATGTCATAATTTGGTGGTTGCATGTTGCTTCTAATTAGTTTCATGTCAAAATCTATGGTTTTATGCTACTTCTAATAATTTTCATGTTAGTTCTTGATGAATTTGGTGGTTGTAGAAGTTTGCATGTCAGTTTTGACAACTACCCAGATCTTGCATGTCAGTTCTGACAACTACCTAGATCTTGCATGTCATAATTTGGTGGTTGCATGTTGCTTCTAATCAGTTGCATGTCCAAATCTATGGTTGCATGCTACTTCTAACCATTTTCATGTTAGTTCTTGGTGTTTGAAGAAGTTATATCCTATTGGGGTTACACTCTACTTTATCCAGAATGGACAGGTATAGTACAGAGTCTCAAAGGGAACGATCTTGGACAATTGATAGCCAAAGTCAAAATAATAGAAAGGATGGTTATTTAGACATTCGAGATAAACTTATGAAAATAAGCCATGACATGTCTAAACAGTTGGTTGAGCACCACTGTATAAATGACATGTTATCTGACCCAACTAAGGTGGATAAGTTGACTGGATTTCTATTTGACAAATTTTCTCACAGGACATATGACACAATTCCCAAGAACTTGCATGAGGAGTTTGAGAAACTAGCTGATAGCCAGGTAGAGGTCTTAGATTCTACTCTGCCACAGGAGGTGGTGGGAAGGGATATTACATAGATTGATAGTAACGGTCAACTTGATACTCAAATTGAGACAATTGTTTACAGGTTGTCAAAGGGTGATGCCACAGGTATTCAGGATGGTATAGTTACAACAGGCAGTGACTATAGTGTAGTGGGTTCAGATGATGATTATGAGGATGTTGTTGTGTAGGATGGTGAGATACCTGGTAGAGATGAGCAGACATTGAGCATTCATGACTTTGCTGAGAAAGAGTACCAGACACAGTTAGATGCTTCATCACATGAGGTTGAGGCTGGTAGTACTTCACATGATTTGTCCAGCTAGCTGAAGGTGAACAAAGATAGTAGTGTGACTTCATTATCTCATCATGACAGGTATGTGGAGTTAGTTGGTATTGGTCATATTACTCAGGTGAGGAGTTTGCTCGAGTTACCAGTTGATTCTAGTTTACGGATATGGACTCGAGATTGTTATATTGGCATTTGGGATTCAGTTGACTGGAGATCTTCAACACTTTTTGGTAGCAGTGTTTGTTTGGGTGCTATCATGGATTTGATTAGTAGATTACATGGTGTTGTCTTTTCTTGTGCCAGTATCTTGTCTGATGTTGGTATTACTTTTTATACACCAATGTTGGGCTTTGTTCATATATCCAGTCGACCATACTTTTTGGAATGTGTTGATGATATTTCATATTTGGCAGTGTGTATAGATGAGTCCCAGGATCATATTGGCATTAATGACATCAAGAAGGATGCAATGGGTAGTTTTGAAGACTTAGTTTCCTTGGGTAGAGAGGAGTTGGACAGCAATGCTAATGTTTTTGATACTCCGTATTTTGATATGAGCTTTAGATTTGATTCACAGGGTATGGATGGTAATACTCTAGAGACTAGTAACTTTGAGGACACTCCTTCAGACAGTGCATCAGAGGAGGTTTGTAGGAGACAGTCAAGCTAGTGCCATCATGTGTCTAATCAGTTGAGAGTTAGTGACCAAGACATTGCTATCACTTGCCAACATTTCGATGCTGCTCGTCAGTTGTTAGCAGTTTATGGATGGGGTTCTCCTACTAGTGATGAGCAGGGAGGAAGTTATCTTTCCTTGACAGAGATCCACTCTTTACGGGAGGCTATTCGGATTTTGAGATAGAATTATATGCAGTTGGTAGCCGACAAAGATTATCTTATGGAGTGGGGCAGTACAACATATGATGCATTGTTGGCCAAGGAAGATGAGGTGAGTGATCTTACTGAGCAACTTGAGGTGACTTCTGAGATTCTTGAGAGTACACAATTGGCTCTCAAGGAGTCACAGTTTCATTTGGCTAAGGTGACCATGGAGTTAGAGCGACTACAATCACAAGCTATGGTGTTTGGTGATTCAAGGATGTCCATGGCCAAGATTGTTAGAGACAGTGGAGATGGGGATGCATCCATCCTTGATACTAACATTGGCATATCAGGTTCATTCCCACTAGAGTCAGGTTCAATTGAGTTGGGTGTTGTAGCAGATTTTTGTGGTGTGCCTAACATGGTGGTGACCTCTATTACTAATGGCATGAAGACTAGAGATGTTGTATCAAAGACCATGTGTGACGTTGGTGAGCTGATAGTTGGCATGGTTCCTACTAGTAATACTACTCCCTTCGCAATGTCTTCAGAGGTAGTAGTTAGTTCCAACTTGGTTAATGATCGATTGCAGTTAGTTACATTTGGATTGCAGTCTGAGCCACTGACTGAGATTGGTGCATTCTATCGGCATTACACTGTGAGGTATGCTCATCTATCTACCTTTGATGACCATGTTGATGAGATGATGATACAGAGATGTACTTTGGTTCCTAGTGCTTATCATTAGTTATGGGATAGTTTGATGCCTCGGGATGAGAGTTGTGATGGGCATGACATGGTGATAGGTCCTGCAATTGACAGGTTGATAATACATGACTTAGAGCAGGAGTTTTGGAGTGATGCTTTAGCAGGTGTTGTTATTGATTCTACTCCTTTGGCTATGACATCTCTTGACTTAGCTGGTGATCAGTCACAGTGGGTTGTATCACTTCTTCATGGTGAGCTATTGACTGAGGTTGGTTTTTTTTATCAACATTATATTGCAGGGTATGTACATTAGTTAGCATTTGATCCTTGTGCTGAGGAGTTGATGGCAGACAAATTTGGTTTGGATTCCATTTCTTACTCCTTATCTTGTAATGTCTTTTCACCATCAGCAGTGTATGGGAGTTATGGTTATGAGATAGTGGCCGATGATTTGCAGAGTTGTGTTGACTACAGGAGTTGTACAGTGTGTGGATTCTCCATACTTGGTACAGTTTCATTCGAGAGGGTTCACCATTGTTGCAAAGTTGGATTGTACATTCCATATAGGCCAGTGGGATGCGTTGATGGTATTTACTGTGTTGGTAGTTTGATTTGTCCACTTTACTTGAGTTCTGATGTTCTAAGAGTTTGTGCCTCATGGGTTTTTGATTGTGGTAGTGGTGATTTAAGAGTTTGGTTGAGCTATAATTGTCAATTTGGTTATGGATTCCTCTTGGTCATATTGCAGAGGATATTGCAGGAGCCTGTGTTAATTGGTAGTAGTATAGTTCATGACTACATTTGGGATCCAGGTGGATTGATTGGTTTATTGTTCAGCCATTTCTTGAGGACAAGCAATGATTGGGATGGGAGGACTTGTCATGTCCCCTTTTCAAATAATTAAAAAAGAAAATCTTTGCTAAGGCAGGCAGGCCCAAGAAAGTGAAGTTTCGAAAAAAGGGGGTTAATCTTTGGAAACTGTTGGACTAATAAATGAAAATTATTATTAAAATAAGTTTCATTAACCTCTCTTGGATGTGAGTTACAGTTATGCCCTCTTTTAAGGGGTTTGGAGGCATTTTGGGCTCATTCCAGAACTTGATTTTTGCTCATTCTTTGTTATTCTTCAGAGGCTGCCAAACCTGTGGAGAAGGAGACCCAAGAACGGGAGTTTGCAGGTTTCCAGGGAGAACCAAGAATGGGAGTTTGCAGGTTTCTAGGAAGGCTAAGGATGGGAGTTTGAAGCCATTCCATGTGCATGCTCATACAGAGTATGCCTTTGTGCTGAACAGTGCAGATTTGTGAGTTTTCGGGTGTGTTTTTGTATGAGTTTGGTGTTTACAGTTGAGTATTTCATATCAGTTTGGGTTTCTGCTGTATATCAGACTTTTAAATGTTAAAATAGAGCTGAATATATATATTGGAACATTATTAAACTTTTGAGATAGATTATTAGTGTTTTTGTGGTGTTTTCGGGCATATTTTGTGCTATTTCGGGAGCCCGATGAGCATAGTTTTGGTCCTACATTTTCGAGCTGTTGTGTAAAGGCTATACGAATCTGGAAATGTCAATTTGTAGGCTGTTATGCTGCTGAAAGTTCTGTAAAAATTTCCATTTTCAGATTCATTAATAATTTGTGAAGTTGTGAAGCTTTTAGCACTATTTTTAGCATACCCGATTTGGGGTTTCTTGAGGAATTTGGTGGATCTTTGGGATATTAGCTGTTTGATTTTAAAGATCTGATTAGAGGTTGGAAATATCATGTAAAATCAGAAAAGGGACATTTCAATTAATGATTCTAAATCTATGGTGCTTCTAAAAACACATGATGACTATTCAACTTCATACAATCTCAAGAATCCTGTAGAAAATCATTATTTTCATCTTCTTCTATTTTATGCCAAACTTATATAATTCATAATACAATAGTCATTGTATATTTAATTTTCCATCATTGATCTCAAATTGATGGCTTATATTAAATCTTTATAAACCCTTTTAACTTCCTTTGCATTTTCTTCCATGGGTCCCTTCGTGATGCAAGAGCATCTAGTGGTGTAAGGGCAATCCTGTATCACCCACAAATATGCTTAGAGATAGATTTTTTTTAATGTGTTTTTATTTTTGGATACCCATTTGGGTCAAATAAAGGTTCCAACTGTAATGCTATACTAAACAAAACCAAAAGATTAGAAAAGAAAGACCAAGAATAATGAACATAACATTTTTTTTATCAACTCATCTTAATACAAATCCAAGTACAATGGTTGAGCCACACTCAAACTGAAAACCTCAAAATACAAGTACATATCATCAAAATATATATCAATTATGATGCGAATACATATCGAGTTTAGTACAATAATGAAGTACAACATCATTCTTAATCACTAATGTCCCACATATGGACCCTACAAGTAATTAAATACTAATTCAAGAAATAGCTTCAACAGTCATCCTTAGCTACTTGTTAATCAACTCGAAGCACTTGTAAAACATATAGAAATGCAACACAACACAAAAGGGGGCTCAATACACACTAATTTGAAAAGCATAATCCACCTACATACATGTTAGAACAAACACATACATAACCATAATGTAGATATCTGATCCACTTAACATAGTGCAATTCCAAAATTAATATGCAAGAAGTAAACATTTACTTAACAATGCAAAATTAAACTCGCACTAAGAATAACACATAAATGAATCATATATATATACTGAGGTGTCATCATTATGATACTAAGATTCTGCATCCATTTATGGTATGCCCATAGTCAACACATAATGGGATTCTCTATTATACTTGTCAATGACAGAATAGAGATATGCCTTGTTCTTCGTACTTAACCATATAGGTTTAAGTCATAAGTAAGGCCAATTATCTTTTTATATGTAATTAACCCACCCAATTTATTTTAAAGTTATCACTAAATTAATTAACTGAATAGGATAAACCAAATTCAGCCACCTCGATATACGTTCATCACAGCTACTCTTAAAATACACATCAAATAGATATACTAAGAATGTACATGCAATAGATATAAAATCAGTATACAACATGATACTACATCCTTTGATCTATTTGTAACTTATCTTATTCTGCCAATTTCAAAGGTAAATATAGATAATTATAACAACAGAAATAGAAACTTATAAAATCAAGATCATGCAAATACAATTAAACTATTATCTCAGCTTAATGGTATGTACTTAACCTTAATACTATAAAATTAACTTCCTGCTGACATAATAATCTACATCTAACTTCAAAATGACCAAGATAACAAATTAGAATGCATAATATATTCTTTCTTTAATGGCATATCATCAAACACATTTTATACAATCTATCTCGTTACTTGTAACAACTTACATTTTAATTATGAACTGAATACATCTTTGTAATAAAATATATTTAATTTACAAATTTTAATTTCATAACATCATATGAATATCCATCAGAATGCTTCATAACATATTCAAACTAATTTAATCATGATTGGCAGACTTCTCCAAGTAATGTTTTATATATTAAAAAAAAAATCAATAACGATACCATGTATTCCACATAAATTCCAATATCCAAATGCAAATTCTACTTATGGTCAATTCATAAGCTAACACCAAAATCTGGATTTGCACCAACTATTTATCTATATGCTACTACCCATAACCAAAATCTTAGTAACATACGAAACTATGAAACTAAATCAAATTATTATGCTATTTACATAGGTACCAAAAAACTTCTAGCATACCAACCACCGAAACTAACTAGAATGGAAGTTCACCGTGTTTTAAGATGCACACTTACTGTTCAACATAATTTTCATTCTAGACATTAAGTAACAACAGCTAAGTAATTTTTTTTAACTATCACAAATACCTTATACAATTGTGAATGAAACCAAATCAAATGCACAATTTAGTAAGCAACAGTTATTATAACCTGATACCTTTCTACATTCTTTCTTAACTTAATGAGAAATTATGTTGTTGTAGTGATATATATATCGACTTGTTCTCCAATTTCCTTTTTACTATTTTGACAAGATATCATGACTAGTGTTGATAACAACAATATTACCAAGTTTCCAATTATCATAAGACACCTATTACTGATGATAACTAATTCTACACAACAATTCTCCACAGCATCGACTGCCAACAACACACAATATAATATATTGATAAATGCTATTACAATATTTTTATAAATTTTGAGTTAACCATTTGACCAAATGCCCTCCCATAGTTTAATGTAGATGCTCGAAGGTTTATCTATGTTTTAGTTTCTTACAACTTGCATAACACATAAAACTTTAAAAAATACTAATGTTTAAATACAATCACTGTGGGTTGGATTGAGTCTCATACCCGTATATATCTATATAATTCATAAGATAGGCTCAGTTTTAAAACCCCAATTCTTATTGCGAAAAAGAAAAACATCCACTCTATCTCTCATAAAGCTGATAAAGTATGATGAATGCAAAAACATTCCAAATAAAACTTATACCTTAACTTCTTGCAAACTATATGACAAAATGCCTCAACTATAACTATACAGTTCTACATTATTCAGTTTCAAACTAACAGTCAAGAGCATGTATATCAAACACAATATGACTCGATGGAAAACATAAGTAGGTTAATATCTATAAAACTATTTTACCCAGTACCCATGCCAACTAAAACCCCAAACAAAAACACTTGCTCAGAATTCTATAATTAATTTTGCCTCAAGCATATGTAAATTGTTTACAAAATACCAAATAATGAGATGCATCAAAACTCGAAACACATAGAGCTCACCTCAATGGAACTCGAAACATCACATTATTACTTATATCCATAACATATAACAATAATGCTATAGCATGCTATGTTACCATGGCAATTTTTGCCATACCCACACCCAAATCTAGAAATACACAGAGTTTAACAAGATTATTGCCGATCCTAAATACTCCCACCCTTGGGTGTCGATATGCAAAACCATAAATAAATCATCTTTTAACAATCTTGTTTACAATTTCAAATGAAACACACATGACAAAAAGAGTATAGGGTTTAAGAAAGGCCCCCTACATAAAATCATAGTAGGTCCCCAAAAAAAAACTCGATACAAAACTCTACAAATAATCTTGCTGCCAAAGCCCCAAATACCAAATCAAAGCCGCATCTCCAAACTGGAAACACCAATTTACAGCTCTGAGACAATGCTTGATAAGGAGAATTCCAACATTGCACAGCTTCATAAGCATGAATGCCCTTACAACCCATTCCTCCATGATGTTGAATCCTAGCAATAAGCATCACAGATGCATAACATACAGAGAAATACAACCAAGTTTTTGGTCCCTAAAACAACAATAAAACCCTACTCACAACAAAAATGGCTAACAAACCATCGATGTTGTTAAAGCAATAATAAAAGTAAAATGAATGAATCTGTAATTCACACAATGACATGCATACGGCTACCTCATAGCCATCATCACATTTTGGCCATGTTTAAAAACAATGCAAAATTCCCTTAAACATAATGTATTTAAAACCCTTTAGGGTTTTAGGTTAAGAAAACCTGTTTGCAAATATGATATGTTAAGCACATATACATTAACCACCATGAGTTTTAAACCCCATTTATTAATAGTAATTAATTTTAAAAACATAAACTTAGAGTATATATAGACCCTTTTAAAGTAACAACACACATATATATATATATATATATATATATATGACATGTCGATGAAGGATTAGGAAAATACCTAAAACAAGAACTCATACTTAAGCATCATTATGAAATTAATCTCAAAATAGGCCAATGGATAAATTGAAATTAAATCATACCTAAGCTCCATCATTGTCCATAATACAACGTATTATCATTAATAATATTTCATTAAATAAAATCATGATAATAAAAAACAATATGCTGATATTCAATAAAATATGAAAGCGATAACCATAAAACCTAAGCTTGATTTAAAAATTTTTATAGTTTTATCGGTCATATTTTACCTAAAGTCTAAACATAGCAATATCGTTTAAACTAGAACATCAGACATAAATTCTAAATACATCAAAAAGTTTGTCAGATTCAAAAGTGCCTCTACCAAAGCTCAAAATAGAGTATTTCTGAAACAGAAAATTTTTGTCCATCAATAGTCACATGTCCCAAAGACATTACTAAAACCAAGTTCTATAAAAAAAATAGAAACACAACATCTGAAAAGAACTTATAATCATAAAATCCTAATATGCAGTAAAACCATAGTAGTGGTCAGGCATGACACCAACTCTTACAGTTCCACTATTAGTTTTCCGGGTTAGAGTTTTTAAGCACCTTGGGATATGTGTAAATGTAGAAAATGAGTTATTTTGTAATTGAGCCAAAATTATGATGAGTTAGAGAGTGTAAGTTGGAGGGATGCTTATACTTGTAATTTAAAATGCTCCAAAAAAAGAATCAAGTCAAAAGGCTTTACGGTTGGAAAATTATTGCAGTTTTAATTTTCCTGGAGACCTCCTAGGAGCACTTCAAAGTCAGATTCAGGGCACTAAATGGCCTTGTATGGGGCCAAAATATGGGTTACAAGTGAATCTAGTCCATAGGTCTGTAGAGTGCTTTGAGAGCTTTTCAAAAAAGTAAATGGTTCGTCAATCAAAGTTACGGCTCAAAAGTTATGCCTCCTGGAAGTTGGACTACCATTTCTAGATTCTTCTAATTTTACACCAACTTCTAATGTGATTCCTAGAACCTTTTATTTTTGTGGTGGATGCAAAATGGCATATTCTAGAATGCATTCCTAACCCTAAACCATTTGGGGCTTATTTAAGAACACTTCTGGCATTGTAAAGGTAGTTCTTAGTGGAGTTAAAGAGAAGGTACTATGTGGAGGATTTCTTTCTCCAAAATCATACTATTATAAGCCCATAGGGAATTTTTCATTGATAATAATATTTCCCTTTACTTGTGTGTTCATTTTGGTCTATGGTTGTGTCTCCATCACTTTGTGTACACATGTTGAACTATCATTATGTCGCTATAATTAATATTCGAGCAAATTTTTATAGTGATATAATGACAAGCATTGATTCCTTTTTAATCTAATTGTGGCAATAAAAGATATTAAGTATCTATTTTCTTTGTGATTTAGGTCCACTTTCTATCTATGCACACCATGGAAAACAAGTGAAACAATTTCATTTCTTGGAGAATATGATATTGACCTTCTTTGCTTTGTGGCACTTTGTGACTAGCTTTTGACTATGTCTTGTGGAATGTGATGGGCCCAGCAAGATACATGTTTTTTGGTTGCTATGTCACCATGATTTTTGATTGAGAAAATTTACATGGAAACATAATGAAAACCATAGATCTTGTTTAAGATTGATGATATTCATTGTGTTCTTTGATTTTTGTGTATGACTAAAATGAGGAGGTGTCGACTCATTTTTATGTCACCATGAGTATTCCTTGTGCAAATTTTTATAATGATATAGAAAAAACCATGGATCTTTGAAAGATCTAATAGATGAGGAGATGCATCATTAAATACTTATAATTTTATCTTAAGACACTATCTGTTGATCTAGTCTTCATCTTATGATCTAGACTTAATCTCTGAGCCATTTGACTTGTCAACTTTGCAACATAGATATTTGGATCAAATATGAGCCATCAATTTAATTTCAAAGAAATTCATATACCACCTTTGACTAGGTTCTTTACCCATTTTTGAGTATTTATCTACTTCTCCTGCATTCAATTCAATTTCTCTGATTTCTATGATGTTCCTATGATCTGCATATCATCTTTTACCATTAGTTTTCATAGTCTTTGCTACCTTTTTCTCTAAATATGCCTATTATCTCTCCATTCTACCTATGTTAATCATTCACTAAAAAATTTATCATAGAGGTGAGGTTTCTAAACAACTTCCATCTCATTTGGGAAATGCATAAACTTACACTCCCATTCCAAATCACCTCATATGAAAAAATGCATTATATTTCTTTGAACACCCACCTAAGTAAAGACAAAGTGATAGATGAGAGGAGAAGTTCCTTAAGGGTAATCTAGACATAGACTCAAGACATTGACATTTGACTTGACTCAAAAACCTAGGGAAAAATAGTTATGAACTGAAACTTGGGAAACACTTATGCACAAGAAAAGTATGTGTATATCATGACAAAGTGTTTTTTCCACTCATGTCAAAGAGAGATATTGTTAATATTATTTTGGTTTTGACAAGGTAGTGATGAAACACTTAGTTATTATCTAGCATAAAATAGTGTGAGTTGAGTGCATATTATATGCGTAAGCCTCTAGATAGTACATGCCATGTAATATGATTAGTCAATGTCAAGCACTAGTATGTGTTGAGTAGATAGTATATGTCAAGTCACTCTAGTTTCAAGCATTCTATATATGCCAAGTGACTCAAGTGTTGAGTAACAATAAGTGTCAAGTTATATAGAAGACGAGTTACAATATTTAGAACATAGTAAGGATGAGAATTAGAGCCTATTGATGTCAAGTGAACAATTTTTGGCATAGATGATTGTTACAGCACAAACTTCTATGTAAACCATTTTTGGTTGATATGAACATGAAGTTACTATATTAATGGATAAAGATCCAATCATATTACACATCCCTATGCAATGCATGCAACCAATCATATTACAGGAAGCATTAGGTGACAATAAGTATCAACCGTAATCATTGATTATAACCTAGCCCATCTCAACCAATTACCTATTTAAGAAGGTGTAATCCTAAAGAGTTTATGGGTATGTGAGGAGAAAAATTCTAAGATTATAGAGATCATTCATGGTGGCTATGATAGAGTTATACATTGCAAAATAAGTTTAAGGAGAATAGAGTGAAGCAGTGAAAGGATAGAGGAGAGATATATGATCAGGAGGATCAAGGTTTAAACAGTAGCAAGGAGATCTGACATTAAGTAGAAAGGTGCTAACCAAAGGATAAAGTGCTAAATCATTCTAACAATTGATACAAAGTAAATCTCTTAAGAAAGTAGTCCTAACAGGTTGTTATAAATCTCTTAATTGAGTGATTACTTTATTATGAGTTAAAATCCTTTAGCAAGGTGAGACCTAGTGGTCTTTGTAATTTCTTGATAGGGTAGACCCCTCATAGTGTAGTTCATAGTTTATGATCAAAACTTTTTAGCAATAATAGGCCATGTACTTTAGAACTACAACAATGAAGATTTGTGGGTGTCATCCCCACCCTATTTTTACCTTATGGGTATCCTATATCTTATGGGTACCTTAGGGTTTTTGGGTATCCTATATCTTATGTGTTATATTTTTATTTACTTTATGCTATGCATGTAATGTATGATTAGTTATTTTAGGTTACATGCAAAGTTATGAGATGGATGTATAGTGAATTATTTTAGGGTTAAAATTTTTAAGTGTTGATTCACCCCCTGCCCCCCGCTCTTAGAACTTACTTTCCCATTGGTATTTCCAACATACCTTTGTACTTACCTCTTCCTCTTCCATATATTTTTGCAATAAGGGCTTCAAGTTCATCAATTTCATCATCAGAACTATCACTATCACTCTTCACATATTTACCTTTCTTCTTGCTAAGATCTAGTTTTCACTTGAAAGAAAATTCAATAGTGGTAGGTGTGTAGTTATGAAAGTTAGACATCTCTAAAGAAGTAAGTCTCCAAATTTCACCTTCTAAGTTCAAATTTTTACCTAGTGTACATGTCAATTCTTGGATTATAGAGACTTTAATGGCATAAATAGGGAGTAGAGTCCTCAATACCTTACTTATCAATGTTCCATCTTTTATGTCTCCATTAGCACCATGAATATCATTAATAACTTCTTTAGATTTTGTGTATAATTGTACTATGTTCTCACCTTCCATCATTCTCATGTCATCAAGTTTACCTCTTACGCTCTCTGATTTAGTTCTTAGAATAGTGTCATCACCTCCATATATGGTTTTCAGTTTGTCCTACATCTTCTTTACAATATCACATTATTTTAGGTTATCAAACTTAGCATAGCTTAGGGCTGAAGCAATCTACAATATTATTTGGTTGTATTCTAGCTTTTGTTTTAGTTGTTCAATAGTCAAAGGAGAAGTCGTTATCTTTACATACTCATTATCCAAAAATTGACGGCAAAATCACTAATACTAGATATGTTCAACCTCATCAAGGTTTGCCATGTAGAAAAGTTTTCCTTGTTCATCTTAGGTACATATCTCTCACGATTCCTAATTTTTAGCATTAAGTACCTTCAAAATTCTATATATAATCATTATTCTCAAATACCAATTATCATAAATGTTTAGAATAACGAAGGGGGGGGGGGGGGGGGGGGGGTTGTGAATCAATTACTCAAGGTCTTTATGTACCATTTGAACAACAAAACAAACATTCATTGTTCTACTAATCCTATTGTTGCTTAGTATCTACTGTAAAACTATCTTAAACATAAATTTTTTTGTATAATAAAAGATTATCAAATGTAAAACATATAAAGAATTCATCACAAGTTTGACACTAGTATTTTTACATGGAAACCCAATTTGGGAAAACCCACCAGCAACATGCCACTCTTTTTCACTCTTTCAAAGAGATCTTTGTTAGTATCCAACCCTATTAAAGGTTACAAAACACACTATTAAATATGACCTTCTTAATTGATTTAATCACCTTGTTAGGAGTGGCCTTATTAGAGGGCTTTGATCATTCCATTTAGAATGTCAACTAGTTAAAGGATTTTCACACACTCTTAAGTCTTCAAAATGACTATTAGGTCAATATATATTAAAATAATTTCAATAAAAATTCTTTACAATGATTATTAAGAAAATAATAAGTTTTGATTTGTTTGATTACAACTCATTTTTGCATGTTCAAATCTTTGTTCAGACCTTGTCCTAGCTTGCTTATAAACCTTCCATTGTCATCTCTAATCTTGATTTTCTTGATAATCCTTCAAACGATCAGTCAACTCTTCTGAAAAACACTTAAGCCTTCTTCTCAAATTCACTTATCAACATCAACATCATTTCTACAAGATTTCTCCTTTACCTTCACATTAACTCACACTTGTTTGTTTCTAATCAACCTTGGTTTATATGCCTTTCTTCACATACACATATATTCATCTTTGTATCTCTTTATATATACAATTCATTCTTTACCATTTTCTACATCCACTATAGATCTTAGGGTTTACGATCAAGTTCAACTCAATTCATTATATATTTTCATCTTCTTGATGATCCTCTAGAAAATTCTCTAGAATTTTCCTATTATGTCTTTATCTAATCCTCTCCTTAAATTTAATGACCCAACTCATCAATCTTATCTTCAATGTGGTTTAGATCTCCCAAGAAATCAACTATTTTGGCTTGATCTCATGATTTCATTGAGTTAATTCTCATATTGTCACTCAAAAATATCTAAATTTTGACACTCAGTCATCACTGCATTACTTGGTCACTATAAAGCTTTTTGGTTCAACATCAACTGACTTACTCAGTCAATCCTAATTCTTGGTCAATACTATATTTTCATGGAACTAACCATAGCTTAGTTGACACTAGCATTACTCAAAATTCCTTATCATTTTACTCTATTACTCAGCTTGGTTTGGCTTTGTTGAAATAAATAATCACTTTTATTTATCAAAATCTATCTAATCAAATATCCATTGTAATTCCCTTTTCATAACTCAACCTTTCCTCTAGGTGCTATTTTTATGAGCAACTTCTAAAATCCACTTCATCAATCAAATAGATATGACATTTAGATTAGGTAGCAATATGTGTTATCAATAGATTTTATATCAATGACAAAACCACAATTGTTCCAATTGTAAGTTTCCAAAACTTTATCTTATACTAGTTCCCTCAAGTAATGATACTTGATAGTAATGTGTTTTGTCTTAGTGTGCATAACTACATTCTTTGCAATAATAATAGTACGTGTTTTATCATAGTAGATAACCATTAGATCTATAATCTCTACTTTCATACTTTTACATAATGTTTGAATAGTTCACTATAGCTAGCACATACTTGGCTTCAGTTGTTGATTGGGAAATATAAATTTTTTTATTGCTTGTCCATGACACAAATCTCTTCCCTAGAAAGAATGCTCCTCCACTAGTCATTTTTATATCATCAATATTTCCTTCCCAATCTCAGTCAGTAAATACCTTTAGTTCAAATTTATCACTTGTCTTGTAATACAATTCATAGTCTTTTGTACCTTTCAGATATCTCAATACCCTTTTTATAGTCATCATGTAATTCTCTTTAGGATTTTCTAAAAATATAGCAACTATCCTAACTGTTAAAGCAATATCTGGTCTACGATGAACAATAAATCTCAATTTTCTAATCATGGATTTGTATAAGGTATAGTTTAGATTAGTAGAATCATCATTCTTAGATAGCTTATGTACTATTGACATAGTTGTACTCATTAGCCTTGAATCTTCCATTCCAAAAGTCTTTACCATCTCTTTGATGTATTTGAATTGTGTGATGAAAATGTCAAACTTCTTTTGACATACTTGTAATCCCACAAAGAATTTGATCTAACCAAACACAAATATTTTATACTCCTTCTACATGTCATTAGAAAATGATTTTCATAATGCTTCTCTTCCTCCAAATATAACATCTCCAACAAATATTTCAGATAATAGTACTTCATTGTTCTTATCATTCTTCAAATATAGATTAATATTGTCATTTGTCCTTCCAAAACCAATCTTCATCGAATAATTATGTACTCTTTCATACCATGCTCTTGGGGCTTGTTTCAATCCATAAAGGGCTTTGTTTAGTTTACATACCATGTTCTTCTTGTCTAGATCGACAAATCCTTTAGGTTGATGAATGTATGCTTCTTCCTCTAGTATACCATTCAAAAATGGAAATTTGACATCCATCTAATATATCTTGAAATTCTTATAGGCTGAATATGCAAGCATAGTTCTAACTCCTTAAAGTATTGCAATAGGAGAAATTTTTTCTCCAAAATCAAATCCTTCTTCTTGTGTATATCCTTTACATACTTATCTTGTGTTATTTATTTTTACTTCACCATTCTCATTGAGTTTGTTTCTAAAAGCCTACTTTTTTTCAATAACATTTTTGTCTATAAGTATTGGTACCATAGTCTAAGTATCGTCCTTCTCAATTAGGTCAATTTCCTCATTCATTACATGAATTGAATATTCATTCTCTAAAGAATATTTCATTATTTTGGGCTCAAATTCATAGAGTAATCAAGTGTCATCTTTGACTCTTTTTCTTGTCATAACACTTGATTCAGTATCACCAATTATTAGATTAGGTTTATGATGTCTTCTCACATATATAGCCAGCACAAGTAGTTTCCTTCTTCTTTTTTCTATGGTTTATCTTGAAAATTAATCTCAAGATCATTTTCTCTTCATTTTTCAAGTTCTAGTCCAACTTTTGTATGCTCAACATTTTTTGTCTAATGGTTGGCATTCCTTGTATGTGTCTCGGTATCTTTAGTATGCTACTTGGCACCCACTCTCTACTACTCAACAACTTTTTTCTCTACAACATTTCATATCTTTTGAGAGACCGCAACTTGGTTTATTTGCTCATTAGGAGTGTTGGGAGCATCATCATCCACATAGATGAATGTACTATAGCCTTTAGGTTCTTCTTTGTGTGCAGTGTCACTTCTTTCTACAAACTCATCAATTTTTACATTTGCACTTTCCACAACTTTTCTAGTGTTAGATTTCAAACACTTACAAGCTTTTCTCTTAGAGAAATATCTAGGAATATGCCTTCCTCACTCTTTTCATCAAGTTTTCCATTTCTATTATCTTTAAGTATATAGCATCTACTTCCAAATATTTTTAAATATTTCACATTAGGAGCATATCCATATGACAGTTTAAAAGGTGTAGCATTTGTACCTTTCATGACTTGTACCATATTCAAAGTATAAACAATTGTACTAACAACTTCTCTCCAATATTTCTTTGATACACTCTTCTCCATCATTAATGTCCTAGAACAGTCCATTATTGATCTATTCCTTCTTTCAACTATTTTACTCTAAGGAGGGGTCCTTTGTAGTGACATTTGTCTTGTAATTCCTCTATCATTATAGAATGTATCGAACTCATTTGAAATGAATTCACCACCTCTATCAAATCTCAAGCACTTAAGACTTTTCCCTATTTCTTTTTCAACTCTTGCTAAATACCAGTTGAATAATTGAAAATCATCACATTTAGCTTTAAGAAACATCACAATCATCATCCTAGAGTAATAATCATCCAATGGAATGAAATACTTATCTCTACAGTAACTTTGAACATCAAGGGGTCCACATAGGTTAGTATGAACCAATTCTAAAATATATTTAGTAGTGTATGCTTTTCTCTTGAAACTAGACTTGGTCACTTTTCCCAATTGATATTGTTTACTCATAGCATTTTTAGGTTTCTTTAGTTTTGGAAACCCTCTTAGTTTCTTCATTTTATAGATATTCACCAAATTATCAAAGTTCACATGACATAATCTCTTGTGCCATAACCAAACATCTTCTTGTGGTGAAAGCAAACATGTCTCACTAGATAAATCTAGATAGGGCAAGTGACCTCTTACATGTTCACCACTTCCAACTAGCATACAATCAACATCATGTATCTTGGCCTTCCTATTGTGAAATTCAACTATGTATCCTGATTTTTTTAGTTGTGAAACACTAAAAAAAAATTAGTTAAGTTTTTCAACCTAGTAAACATTATCACATGTTATCTTGCTAGCCAGTTAAGTAGTCCCTTTACCTGTCACAACACATGGAATATCATTACCAAATTTAACACATCTACCATTTTATGGACCAATATCTTCAAATTTTTCTTTATCACCAATCATATGATTTGAACATCCACTATCAATTATCCATATATAACTTTTCTTTACATATGAAATTAATGCACTTTTTTCATCTTCGTCAAAATCTTCTTTCATAGCAACATATACTACTTCATCATCATTATTTTTAGATTCATTGTCAATTTCTTCTTCAACAATATAACATGATTTCTTTTTTTTTCATCCTTGTTTCTCTTGAAGTCTCGATCATCTCTTCTTCCTTTTTACTTTACTTCCTTCCTTTCATCATTATCATCTCTATTAGGACACCTAGAAGAAATATGAACAACTTTGTCTCATGAAAAACAAATGATAGGTAATTTACCTTTGTATTTACCTCTTCCTCTTCCAATTTTTTTGGCAATAAGGGCTTCAAGTTCATCAATCTCATCATCAAAAATATGATTTCCACTCTTCACATGTTTTCCTTTATTTTTGCTACGAATCAATTGTGACTTGAATGTAGATTCAATAGTAGCAGGTCTGTAGTTATGAAAGTTAGACATTTCAAAAGAAGTAAGTCTACCAATTACATCTTCCAAGGTCAAAGATTTATCTAGTGTGCATTTTTTTCTTGGATTGTAGAGACTCTAATGGCATAGATAGGGAGTAGAGTCCTCAAAAGCTTACTTATCATAGTTTCATCTTTGATTTCTCCATTTTCATCTTGAATAGAATTAACAACTTCTTTAACTCTTGTGTAGTATTGTACTATATTCTCACCTTCCATCATTATCATGTTATCAAATTTACCTCAAGTTTTCTCATTTGGATCTCAAGACATTTTCATCATCTCCATATATGGTCTTCAATTTGTTTCACATTTTCTTTGCACTATCATAGTATTTTAGGTCATCAAACTAAGCATAGCTTAGGGATGAAGAAATTGGCAACATTTCTTGATCGTATTCTTTCTTCTACTTCAATTATTCATCTATCAGAGGTGTACTGGTCACCTTTACATACTCATTGTTCAAAAATTAGATAGCACCATCACTGATATTAGATATGTGTAACCTCGCCAAGGTTTTCCATACACGAAAGTTTTCCTTATTTAGCTTGGGTACATCTCTCTTATGAGTCATGATCTTTAACTTTAAGTACCTTCAAACTTCTCTCTATAAGAACTAAGCTCTAGTACCAATTGTTAGACATGTTTAGAATAACTAAGAAGGGGGTGGATTAGTTACTCAAGGTCCTTAAGTACCATTTGAGCTTTTAAAAACTAAAATTTTTACTATTCTACTTATCATGTTCTTTCTTGGTCTCTACTATTACTTTTTCTCTATTGTAAAAATAATTTATTATACCAAATATGACATGCTTTTTTGAATATAAAATGTGAAACATATAAAGAATTCATTATAGATTTGATGTGCTAGAATTTTTATGTAAAAACTCAATTTGGGAAAAGCCACCAACAACATGTCACCAATTTTCACTCTTTTGAAGTGAGATCTATTTGGAGCCAACCCCATTAAGGATTACAATACGCACTTCAAATGTGACCTTGTTTAAGGATTTAATCACCCTATTAGGAGTGGTCTTGTCAGAGGATTTTGATCATTCCATTTATAATGTCGCCTTGTGAAAGGATTTACATAGACTATTAAGTCTTCAAAATGTTTATTAGGTCAACCTTTGTTAAAAGGATTTCACTATAAACTATTTAAAATTATTAGATATAAAATAGTAGGTTTTGATCTGTGTGATTACAACTCACTTTGCAAGTTCATATCTCTACTCGGTTTAGGATTTGACTCACTAATAAGCTCTCTAATATCATCTTTGTTCTTGATTCACTCAACAATCCTTCAAGAAATCAGTCTTCCCCTTCAACAACACTTAATCCCTCTTCCCCAGATTCCACTTATCACTATCAACAACATCCATGCAATCTTTCTCCTTTATCTTTGTATTCACTTACACACTTGTGCATTTTTTATCCACCTCTATCAGTATGTGCCTCTTGCATATGCTTGTACTTGATTGATTCAACTCTATACCTCTTTAAATAGGAAATTCTTAGTTTACTATTTTCCATCGCCATCATAGATCTTATGGTTTATAATCAAATTCAACTCAATTCACTGTATTTGTCCATCGTCTCGATCATCTTCTAGAAGCTTCTCTGGAATTCATGTGTTAGGTCTCTATCTAATCCTTCCCTTGAATTTAATGATCATACTCATCAATCTTATCTTCAACATGGTTTACATCTCCCATTAAATCAACTGAGTCAGTTGGGAACCATGATTTCCCCAAATTCATTCTCAGTAGTTGGTAGTCATTAATTTCTAACACTTGCTCATCACTTAACACTCAGCTTCTATAAAAATTTCTAGCTCAACATCAAGTAGCTTGCTTGGTCAATACTAGATTCTTGGTCAACACTAGATCTACTCGACACTAACTATGGCTCAATTGACACTAGGATCACTCGACATTCCTTTTCCATTTTAATCTATTGCTTGACTTGGATTATATTTCTTGAGATAAACAATCACTTTGCTTTATCAAAGTCTATCAAATCAAACATCTATTGCAACCTCCTTTTCATAACTCAACCTTTCCTCTAGGTGCTATTGTTATGAGTAATTCCTCAAATCCTCTTCACCAATCAAATAGTTATGACATTTAGAATAGGCAGAAATATGTCTCATCAAATAGATTTGACATCAATGACAAAACAACAATTGTTCCATATGTAAGCTTCCAACACCATTATTGGTAAAGTTTAAAAAAATAGATGTATGTGTTTTTACCATTAACATGAAAATTTATATTAATTTATTTTAATTTTATTAATTAATTTTTAATAAGTTTTTTTTTTCTTTGAACTTATATCTCCAATGAGTCAACCAAATGCACATCCTTTAGCAAGATTATTTGTTAGTGTTATTGCACCTTTGTTTATTTTTTGCACTAATACTTATATCATAGGTGTGGAACAAAAAACAAACATATTAGTTCAAATAATATTACTAGAAATAATTTTAATTGTAATGATTTAGTCTTATTATAGTTGAAATAGAATTTGAGGAATCAAAAAACACCAAGAGCAAGTTCTCTATATCATATCAGAATAGACAACAAATAAGAAAATAATTATAGTTTTAATTTATTTTTAGAAATCTAATTTTAAAAAAAATTGTTCATCCCAAATTCTTTGTTTACATAAAACATTGAATGTGCAAATGATTCTATAGACTCTATTGTATAAGGCCAAAGTGTTTCCTATTGAATATTCTAAAATTATGATTTTCTTTTACACCTAGGTTGCAGCCATTGTTTTTGTTTTTTTATCAAGTTCTCTTCACTGTCATAAGCATCCTCTCTTTTTTTTTTTACCTTCTATCAAGTTTTATGCACTATTAAAATTTATTTTCATATCATTTTTAGCATGGTGACCGAATTATCATGCCATTTACAAGAGTTGGAGGTTGGAAACCAATATATAATGATAATTACAAGCCAAGTAAATATGAAAAAATGCTAAGAGAACATTGGCAAACCAATAATAAACTAAATAATCAATATTTTGTGTGAACCAATAATGAACTTTGATACTATTCTAGCTTCTTACTTCTACTTAAGAATATTAAATATTATGTAAGAATTCTTTATTTTCATATTGAAATTATTTTGTATGCCTCCATATCACTAAAATTAATTACATTATTAGAGTTAAACTATAGCATTAAATTCTTAAAACAACCTAATATAAGAAAAACATAAACAAATTATTTTCAAGTGGCAAGGACTTCAGTTGTAAGAAGCTTGTGTTTCTATAACAATCAAGTATTAGATCTGTCATTAGACATAATAGCTAACAAATAAATGGAAAAATTTCACTTAAACATTCTACATAAACATGTGTAAAATGTAGTAAAATAAATTTTTACTAAAAAGTAGATCCCAAATAAGACATATTTCACTTTATTCCATTTATATTCAATTAAATCATTCTTTTATACACAAAACACTCAATTTGAATCTCAAATTTATAAATATATTTATATATTTCAACACAACTAGAGAAAGTTATGATAATCCACTCTCTTTACTTACACTTGGAATCACTAACCTAAAAGGATAAATTTTGACACTAGTTTGAAAATGAATTAATAGAAAAGAAATTGAAAATTAATTATTCTCAAACAACTCTTTTAAAGCATTTTTTTTCCAAGTTATCAAAACCTTGATTAAAAGAAAATTGTAAAAGGAACCTATATACACTTCCAAAATAAGCATTGAATTTCTTTTGATTGGAATATTAAACTTATTATATTTAATATCATAATCTATAATGTAGGAAGGAATATAATTTCTATTTTTTAAAAGGTACATCTCTCACCCATTCATATTGGATATCAACTTAATTATTTTCATCATTATAAAGGACTATTATTATTGAATATTTGATACCGTCTCCTTAATAATGGACTCAGAGTCAACTATTTGTTCATTCTTAATTTCTTCTCCTATTTTTACCTTTTGACCATCATCACTTCCTTGAATGTTAATAATTTCCTCATCATGTTGTATTTTTTATTCCTTGTTGATTGAGATTGTAGGTGATATTTCTGGTATCTTTATAAACTTTTACATTTCTTTTGCTTTATTTCAAATCACCAAATATAAACCTATAATAATCACCATTTAACCGATAACATTGCATGCAATAAAAAAGGTTAATATAATTTTATACTCATGTAGATAAAACATAAAATATATAATTAAAATATCATACAAAATTATAACAATTACCTTGCTAAATGAAGTTTCTCATTAAGAAATATAGATCCAACTATGGCCAATATTATTAACACTAATGGACTAAACATGGTTGTATACACAGGTCACTTTTCCTTAATGCACCATGCCATTTAATAAAGAGCTATTCTTGAAGCTATGACTCCTTGCATAATTTAAGACATAAATCAATCTATTAAGAAATGTATAATATTAAAGATAATTAGTTAACTCATTTTTAAAGAGAAAATAATATTTTAAATTTACTATTATTAAATTTTTTAATGGGACAAAAGGGTCAAAAGAAATCATCATGACATACACCAATAAATAATATATAATAATAATAATCATTAGATTTTTATAATATAAATCTTTAGTATATATTGTGCATTACTTTTTTTTTAAAATAATTTTCATGATCTTATATAATGTAAATCTTTTTTTAGTATTACATTATAAACAACATCACCTTAAAAAATTATAATGTATAATTCCAAAATAATTTGATTGGAGAAAATTTCTTAGGTGATATATTTGACTACATCTAATGTAAACTAAAGAATATTAATAAATAATAAAATTAAAATACATATTGAATAAATTGTAGTACAAAGTTTGACATCCAAGCTGAGAATCCATGGCTCATAATTATTTCATTCAAAGATTAGTGTTAGAATAGAAAAAAGTATAGTTACTAGAAAGCACATTATGGTGGTGTTGGAGTATTCAGTTGCATATCTCTTTGAAATACTTGTCTAGATTGCATATTTTGAGCACAATCAAATGAAGACATGTAATTCTTTGAATAATTATAGAAAAATAATTACCTTCAAAATTAACCATGTTGACAAACAGATGAAACTCACCAACCTATTAAGGAGCCTTTAGCTAGATCTTCACTTTTATTATTTCTTTCATTATGTTCTTAAAAGGTGATGGCCACAAATTTATTTTTATTCCTTTATAGAATGTTGTACTCATGGTGCCACTTATACTAACTAAGATTCCAATTATCTTGGTTCGACTAACTTTACTCCTAATGTCTATGTTTTCCATTCTAAAATAAAGACAAAGTGTTAAAAATATATATTATAAGATAGATCACACTTTTGTAAAATATGCATAAGTAAGTCAAATTTGTACCTAAAAATAATAGCCATATGAAAGGTAATAATAGGTATTAGATTGAGAAGTACACTTGCAACTATAACTACCATGTATTTCAATCCCATATAGTAAAAATTTTGGTTCAATATAATCCTAAAAATAAAGAATTAATTGTAAATTAACAAAAAAATCCAATAAATTTAAGAGTAATTTTTCTTGACAAAGATGATGAATGACTACCCAAATAAACTTTTAATAAAAACTTGATAGAAGGTAATGAATATTATCTTTCTTGACTTGTACTCAGTTCAAGGTATAGAGAGACGTGCTTAGAACTTCTCTCCAGTATTTCAAAGCAACATTCTTCTCCATCATCAGTGTTCTAGAATAGTCCATTATAGATCTATTTTTCCCCTCAAGAATCTCATTTTGTGGAGGGGTCCTAGTTGCAAACATTTTTCTTTTAATTCTTCTGTCATTATAGAATATCTAAAACTCATTTGATGTAAATTCTCCACCTTTGTCAGATCTCACACATTTCAAGCTTTTGCTAGTCTCCTTTTCAACTCTTGCCAAGTACCACATAAACATTTGAAAAGCATCATATTTTTTAAAAAAAAACATAACTATCATCATCCTAGAATAATCATCAATAAATAGGATAATGTACTTGTCATCTTTGTAGCTATTTACATCAATTGGTCCACGAAAATCAGTATGAACTAAGTCCAAAATTTCTTTTGAGGATTGAATCATACTTTTAAAACTAGATTTTTTCATCTTGACTAATTGACATTGTTTGAAAATCGCATTATCATGTTTCTTTAGTTTTGGCAAACTTCTGACTCTTTTCATGTTATTGATAATGAAAAAATTATCAAAGTTAACATGACATAACCTCTTTTTCGATAGCCAAACATCATCACATTCTACAACATTACAAGTAGCATCATTCATGTCAAGATAAAATGAATTATCTCTATTTTGACCTTCATTTCCAATTAGTTTTCCATCAATATCATAGATCTTAGCCTTCTTGTTATCAAATTCAACTTTGCTACTTGAACTATTAAGTTGTGACATATTCAACAAGTTATAGTTAAGTCCTTCTACATAGTAATCATTGTCACACATGATCTTTTCTGTCAGTTTTATTGATCCTTTACCTTTTATTAGACAAGGTCCATCATTACCAAATCTAACACTATTTCCATTATAATACTCAAGGGTATTGAACTTACTTTTGTCTCCAGTCATGTGATATGAACATCCACTATTAATGATTCATCTATCACTTATGTTCACATAAGATATTAATGTATTTGCCTCATCTTCATCGAAATCATCTTTCAATGAAACATACACAACTTCATCATCATAGTCATTAGATCCATCTTTTGATTCCTCTTCAACAATGTAGCATGCCTTATTTCCTTTTTCTTTATAGTTTTTGTTCTTCTTATCTCTTTTACCTTTCTATTTATCTCCACTTCTATTGTTCTTCTTATCTGGACAGCTTGCAACAATATGACCAACTTGATTACAAATGAAACACATGATAGGTAACTTACCTTTATATTTCCCTTTGCCTCTATGAAATATCCTAGCCAAAATTGCTTCAAGCTCTTCTACATCATCTTCATCTATATCATTATCACTAGAAACATGTTTGACCTTTTTCTTGTTCTTATCTTTATATTCTCTCAATGTCAGTTTAGCTTTCAAAGAAGATTCAATATTTTCATGATGGGGACACAACCCACGAATAGAATGGACACAATAGAAAAAGGGAAATTTTATTAACTAAAAAATAAGCTAGTACATTCAGTATAGAGAAAATAAACCTCAAAACATGCCCTAAGGGCTTATAATAGCATAAATGTGGAGATAATTTCTCCTTTCAGTACCTCCTCTCAAACTCCACTCTGAACTGCCTTTACAATGCCAAAAATCTCCTGAAATAGACCCCCGAGGGTTAAGGACTAGGAGTACATTCTAGAAAGTGCTAGTAGGAATCCACTGACCAAATAGAAGGTTCAAGAAGCTACATTAGAAGTTGACACAAATCTAGAAGAATACAAAAATGGTAACCGAACTTTCAGGAGGCATAACTTTTGAACCGTAGCTCCGATTGACGAACCATTTACATTTTTGGAAAGCTCTCGAAGCACTTTATAGCCCTATTGACAAGCTTAGCTTGTCCCCCATTTTTGGCCCTTTTCAAGGTCATTTAATGCCCCTAACCTAACTTTGAAGCATTCTTAGGAGGTCTCCAAAACCCAAAAAATTGCAATAACTTTCAAACCATGGGGCCTTTTGACTTAATTCTTTTTCTAGAATGCTCTAAATCACAATTACATTCATCCAGCCAATTTACACCTTCTAATTTACCAAAATGATGGCCCAATTACATGCTCCTATTTTTTTGGGATTTTCTAGCACACTGATAGTGGAACTGTGAGAGTTGGAACCTTTATTTGACCCAAATGGGTATCCAAAAATGAAAACACATGAAATAGAAACTAAGTCTAAGTACATTTTTTTTGTGTGACACAGGATTTCCCTTATACCTCTGGATGCTCTTGCATCAGACACCCAAGGTAGATTGAAAAGTGACCCTGTCACTTTATGAATGATAGAGGAAATCCCAAATGGGAAACCTTAGCTGCTGAAATCCAAGTTGAGTCCTCGATTGATCATCCTTTCCATTTGACCAAATACTCTTCATACTACCTATTTCTAGTACTCCTACCCACACGATGATCTAGAATGTCTTCTATCTCCTCCTTCTTAGAAGCAGGAATTAGACATGGCTCTAACACCAGCTCCTCATCTGCACCATCATCATGATACTCTGTTAAATTTGCAATGTTGAAAATGGGAGAAATGTGAATACCATCTGGCAGCTCCACCTCATATGCATTTCCTAAGTCATGTTTCTTCAAAACTTTGCAGGGGGCCAAATTTCTTTATTTTCAGCTTGTTGTAAGTACCAGTTGGAAATCTTTCTTTTCGTAAGTGCACCATGACTAGATCCCCTACTTGGAATTCCTTATGTCTTCTCCTTTGATCAGCCCTAGCTTTATACTCTTGATTAATCTTGGTAATGTGTGCTTGAAAATCCTCATGTAGATGCTTGATATGTTCAGCAAATTCTTTTGCTTCAGCACTTGTCCTCTCCCCTTGCTCTATCTTCCTTAATTCTAGTGCAGTCCTTGGGCTATTCCCATATACAATTTGGAATGGTGATTTTCCAGTACTCCTATTTATAGAGTTATTGTAAGAAAACTCTGCTTGTAGTAGAATCAAATCCCATCCCTTGGGCTTATCCCCAACTAAACATCTCAGCAAATTGCCCAAACTTTTGTTTACCACTTCTGTTTGGCCATCAGCTTGTGGGTGATGTGTGGAACTGAATTTCAAGTCTATTCTCAACTTTTTCCACAATGTCCTCCAGAAATACCCCACAAATTTAGTATCTCTATCAAAAACTATACTTCTTGGAATACCATGTAGTCTTACCACCTCTTTGAAAAACAAGTCTGCAATATGGATAGCATCATGAGTTTTATGGCATGGAATGAAATGTGCCATTTTGGAGAACCTATCAAGCACCACGAATACTAAGTCATTACCTCTTTGTGTCCTTGGCAATCCAAGAACAAAATCCATACTTATGTCCTCCCATGGCCTTGCTGGAACAAGAAATGGCTGATATAGGCTAGTATTGTGACTAAACCCCTTGGCAACTTGACAAACTTGCAAACTCTATAAAAACTTCTTCACATCCTGTGAAATTTGAGGCCAAAAATAATGTTCTCTAAGAATTGCAATGGTCTTATCTCCACCAAAATGTCTTGCCATTCCTCCATTGTGTTTCTCCTTAATCAAATTTTCCCTCATGGAACTCCTTGGAATGCACAATTGACTACCCTTGAACAACATGCCATCCTGATTCAAATAGTCTAACCACTTGGTTCTATCTATAGAAACAGGTTCTTTACAAGCTTTCCATGCTTCAGCAAAATCAAGATCCTCAGGGTACAAATTCTTGAGTTCATCAAACCTAACTACCTCAACCTGCATTACTGTAAGCAACAACTATCTCCTAGTTAGTGCATCTGCAACCCTGTTAGATTTACCACTTCTATGCTTCAACACAAATGTATAACTCTACAAGAATTCTACCCACTTCATATGCCTCTGATTCAATTTACCTTGGCTATTTAGGTACTGTAATGCCTGATGATCAGTATACAAAACAAATTCATTTGGCAATAAATAATGCCTCCATTTTTTTAAGGCCTGAACTATTGCATAAAACTCTTGATGATAAACAGAATACTTCTTCTTTGCATCACTTAATTTTTCACTAAAATATGCAATAGGCTTACCTTCTTGGCTTAATACAGCCCCAATAGCACTGCCACTGGCATCACAACCCACCTGGAAAAACTTTCTAAAATCAGGAAGTGCCAACATAGGTTGTTTTGTCACCTTCTTCTTCAGCAATTCAAAACTTCTCACAGCTGTTGCAGTCCATTTGAACTCTTTTCTATCCCCTCTTATTGTATCAGTTAGGGGTGCACATATGCCACTAAAATTCTTAATAAAATTCTTGTAAAAACTAATCAGACCATGAAATGATCTTACCTCAGTAGCAGACCTTGGAGTAGGCCATTCCAAGATGACTTTTACCTTCTCTGGATCCATTTTGAGACCTTCAGGTGATATAACAAACCCCAAATAGACTAACTCCCTTTTTGCAAAGATACACTTCTTCAGATTAATTAACAGTTTCTCTTCCCTTAGCCTTTCAAGAGCACTACGAATATGCAATAAATATTCTTCCAAAGTCTTGCTGAAAATTAAAATATCATGCAAATAAACAATAACAAATTTTCCCAAGAACTTCTTAAGTACCTCATTCATGAGCCGCATGAAGGTGCTTGGGGCATTCGTCAATCCAAAGGGCATGACTAACCACTCATAAAGACCTTCCTTGGTCTTGAAGGTTGTTTTCCACTCATCCTCCTTCTCGAATCCATATCTAATGATAGCCACTCTTGAGATCTATCTTTGTGAAGTACTAAGCTCCACTCAAGCAGTCCATAAGATCATCCATCCTTGGCAAAGGAAACTAGTACTTGATGGTTATCATATTTATAGCTCAAGAATCTATACACATCCTCCACTCTCCATCCTTCTTTGGTGCAAGTAGTGCAGGTAATGCACATGGACTCAGGCTCTCTCGAATCAAGCCCTTCCTCAACAGCTCCTAAACCTGTCTATTTAGCTCCTCTATTTCAATAGGAGTCATCTTGTGAGCAGCCTTGTTAGGCAAACTAGCTCCTAGAATCAGATCTATCTGATGACTAATTTGCCTTACTGGTGGCAATCCATCTGGAACATTATCGGAGATAATATCTCCAAACTCCCCTAGTAAATTTGAAACTTCAAGTGGTATTTCACCACTACCTTCTTTATCTTTCCTAGGAATCAAAGCATAGCACATATGCTGATGTTTCATGCTATCTAAAAACTTCCTTTCATCAACAAGACAAATCCTAGCACTGCTACATACCTTTTCACCTTCCTTTTTCATGGGCTTCAATTTTGTGGCAAACTCCATCCTTTGTCAGAGAGTATATGTTCGCATGTCCATCATGTATAGCATGTCTATCAAACTGCCATGGTCTACCCAATAATAGATGGCAAACATCCATCGAAATAACATCACAGAGAACTTCATCATGGTAACTCCCAATTTTGAATTTCACTAAACATTGTTCACTTACCAGGACCTTATGATCATCTTTTACCTAAGCAATCCGATAGGGCTAGGGATGTTTCTCCCTTTTGAGCTTCAGCTTAGAGACCATCTCTTCTAATACCAAGTTATCAGTGCTACCACCATCAATGATCACGTCACAACATTTATCCTCACACTTGCATCTGGTACGAAACAAACTCCTCCATTGTCCTGGTTCAATCTCACCACTTAGTAGGACTCTTTCATTTACCAAGGTCTCTCCTCTTTATGCATCCTCTGAATGTGATGATTGTGCATCCTCATCCACATGAGCAACCCTAGCTTGGCACTCAACTCTCCTATCTATCCTTCCTTGTCATTGAGGGCATTTAAAGGCATGATGACCTTCTTCATTACAATGGAAATAGGTACCACGAAAGCCACCTCTTCCTTTTCCATGTCCTCTACCTCTTCCTCTCTGATTTCCAAAGTCTTGATCATGGGAGCGGTTGAAACCCTCATTCCTCTGGTTCCTGCTAGTACCCACATCTTCATTTTTCTTTTGGGTTTCATTGCAGCCTCCAAATGATCTACTGCTTCCCCTTGCTCCTTAACTGCGCCCTCTTTTTCTTCCTTCAAACCTTCCTTCAAACCTTTTATTCAACTTCTATTCAACTTGTAGGGAAAACTGGTATGCCTCTTCAATGCTGGTCATTCTTACCAGACTTAATTCCTCCTGGATGCTAGGTCGCAACCCACTGATATAATGAGCAACCTTCTCCTTGTTTGCTTCTACATGCCCCGCTCTAATCAAGAGTCGATAAAATTCCTCTATATATTCTTGGACTGATCTTCCTACTTGCTTTAACCCATGCATCTTCTTAAAAAAATCAAGCTCGTAGTCCATAGGAATGAACTGCTTCTTCAATTTGTCCATCATGCGATCCCACCTTGTGATCTTCTCCTTCCTCTTCTGTTTCTTTCCAATTGGAACTCTTGCCACATAATTTTGGCATGGCCTTTTAGTTTGGCCTTTGCAAACTTAACCCTATCTAGGTCCCTGATATCCTCATACTCAAAGTATTCTTCCAGTTCATTGATCCAATCGATCAACTCATCTAGTTTCAAATTTCTTGAAAATACACCCACTTCAATTGTAGGTCTTTTCCCAAATTTAGTAATGGCCCTAAAAATACTTTCCTCTACATGATCCAGAACTTCCCCATCAAATTCCCCTTCTTGTCCCATTTCGTCTTCTTCGTTGTCATCTTCACTTTCATCACCTACAACCACAATTGTTCCTCTACGGAGCTCCTCCTGCAATGCTTTTACTTGCCTTTGGAGGGCTCTAACCTCCTCAAGATTAATAGCTCTAGCCCTTTTTCCATGCTCTTTTCATGGAGGCATCTTCTTAACTCAAACCCACAACCACACAGTCCTGGTGAAAACTGCCTCACGGTCGGCGCTCTATCTACACACTCAAGAAAACCAGCTCTGATATCACTTGATGGGGACACAACCCATGAACAGAATTGACACAATAGAAAAAGGGAAATTGTATTAACTAAAAAATAAGCTATTACATTTAGTACAGAGAAAATAAACCTGAAAACATGCCCTAAGGGCTTATAATAGCATAAATGTGGAGATAATTTCTCCTTTCAGTACCTCCTCTCAAACTCCACTCCGAATTGCCTTTACAATGCCAAAAATTTCCTTAAATAGACCCCGAAGGGTTAAGGACTAGGAGTACATTCTAGAAAATGCTAGTAGGCATCCACTGACCAAATAGAAGGTTCTAGAAGCTACGTTAGAAGTTGATGAAAATCTAGAAGAATCCAGAAACGGTAATCGAACTTCCGGGAAGCATAATTTTTGAACCATAGCTCTGATTGACGAACCGTTTACATTTTTGAAAAGCTCTTGAAGTGCTCTATAGTCCTATGAACAAGCATAGCTTGTCCCCCATTTTTTGGCCCTTTTTGAGGTCATTTAATGCCCCTAACCTAACTTTGAAGCATTCTTAGGAGGTCTCCAAAACCCAAAAAATTGCAATAACTTTCAAACCATGGGGCCTTTTGACCTGATTCTTTTTCTAGAATGCTCTAAATCACAATTACATTCATCCAGCCAATTTACACCTTCTAGTTTACCAAAATGATGGCCCAATTACATGCTCCTATTTTTTTGGGATTTTCTAGCACACTGATAGTGGAACTGTGAGAGTTGGAACCTTTATTTGACCCAAATGGGTATCCAAAAATGAAAACACATGAAATAGAAACTAAGTCTAAGTACATTTTTTTTGGGTGACACAGGATTGCCCTTATACCTCTAGATGCTCCTACATCATTTCAGTTTTGTAATTATTAAAATTAGAAAGTTCAAAAGCAATGAGTCTACCCATCAATCCTTCAAGGGTTAGATTACTACAAGGAACACACCTTATTTCTTGCATGGTAGAGAGTTTAATAGCATAGATAGGCATCAAGGTTCTCAATACTTTAATGATCACAAACACATCTTCAATAACACCATTTTCTCCTTTGATAGCATTCACAACATCTTTGATTCTTCTATAATACTGGAATATAGTCTCACCTTCTTGCATTCTCATATCATCAAACTTTCCTCTTAGAGCTCTTAGAACATTCTTGTCTCCTACATAGATCATCTCTATCGCATCCCACATCTTCTTAGCAAAATTACATCCTTTGATGTCATCAAACTCTGAGTAGCTTAGGGTAGATGCAAGCTCTAACATTGTTTGGTTGTGTTCTTTCTTCTTTTACAGATCATTAGTAGTATGTAATCCATTAGGATCAACATGATCAAGATTAATGATAGATTGTGAATAATCTCGAAGTCCTCCTAGATGCAGCTTTATTAAACTTTTTCCTACAGGAAAAAAAAAATTGTTCAGTTTGGGTGCCTCCTTTCTGTACATCTTGATCTTTAGCTTTTAGTACCTTCAAACTATATCCTTAAAAGAACCAAATGGCTTTGATACCAATTTTTGGAATACTTTAGAATAATTGAGAGGGGGTTGAATTAGTTATCAAAGGTCCAAATGTATAGATTAAACTTTTTAGTGCTTAACAATTTCATATCCATAAAACCATATCATGCATGCATCCATTAGTGTTAGAATCTGAAAAAAATGCCAAAAAACTAGTGCAAAGAATAGATATCTAAACTATGAATGTAAATGATACAAAATCAAAATAGCAATCTCGAAGAGAGTAATGCAAATACTAGAAGCAAAATAGCATTAAGAGGATGCAAAAGAAATTGATCACAAATACAAGCCAAGTAACATGCTTATATAGACTAGGAAGAGGGAGGAGGTGGCAATACCAACCAATGAGAAGAAACCATCTATCAGACTAAAGATAGCATAGTATCTTCCTAATATAGGTAATGGATGCTCATATGTAGGAAGGTGACACCTTGCAACCACTTTCTAAATAAGACATGCTTTATTAACCTAAGCAAGATTATTAAAAGTGTAGGAAAAAACTAGCAATATAGGGAAAAATAAATAACCCACTAGGAAATAAAAAACTACACTAACACCCCCCCATAAGTGAAGCTTAGGTGGATGTAGAAATGGGTCTCGAAAAGTCAAGCCTAATGAGATATCTATGTACATTAAAGTCCCCCAAAAGAGAGATCAAAGAGACTCCCAAAAAAAAAATCAAGACTCCAAGTGAGAGGAAGAGCCCCCCCCCCAAAAGATGAAGCATCCCACACCCCCATCAAAGCTCACAAATTTTGTCTAATAGATCCACTTACATCGAACAAGTTTTCTTCCCTTAAGAAGAGGGACAAGATCCCAAGTATGGTTGAACTATACTCTTCCTGTATAGCTATATCCCACTCAAGAATACTAAAGGCCTCATGAAAGGACTATGGATCTAAGGCAATAGCAATGAAGACATGTGGAGCATCTTGAAATTGTGTATGAGTCTACCAGGTGTCTGATAGATCCCCAACCCAGTCAGCTATAGATTGCAAGGTTTTTCTAGCCCAAGTGGACTAGAAGATGGAGAATCTAGAGGAGAGTCATCAACTTGTGAATGATGACTAGGAGAGGAAAGAGGTGAGTCCTCTAAATCACTCTTTGCATCAAAAGTGGAGGTAGAAGACTACTTAGGTGAATTTGACTCATCAAAAGATCTATCATATATTCCAAGTGACTCCAATGTCAAAGTATAAGGAAACCCTATGACCATGCTCTATTGGTTAAGTTAATGCAAGTACTAGAATTTAAGATGGCCAAAATGCTCATGCCATAATTTACTCACATCATTAGAGTGAGTGAGCAAACTAGTTGAAGAAGGATCAAGAAAAAAGTGAGAAAATAGATAGAGTCATAATTGATTATTTTCTCTTCCAACTACAACTGTAGAATCACTGTGCAACTCATGTATCTCCATTGAATCAAGAGTGAACTCAACCCACTTGCCTAAACCTATTTGAGTGATCTAGTATACCAATAGGAGATTAGTTGATAATGAGGGTACATAAAGAACATCATGAAATTTTCCATCCCCCGCATCAATAGACTCTCTCCTATACACCTCAATAGGAGTGTCATCACCCATCAAAATAGAAGGCATAGTACATGGCTCCAAGGATGCAAGTTCTTCCTTAGATGAAGCCATGTGGTGCAAAGCACTTGAATCAAGAACCCAAGTGGATGGTGATGAAGCAACTGCAACAAGGGCCTTGGCCTTTCCTTTCCCCTTGTTGTTTTCTTTTTCCTTGTTAGACCCTTCATTTAAACTTTGTTTGATAGACTCAGGAACACTAATATTATTCTTCTGTGATGCCCACAAACATACAAACATTGAAACAACAACAAGGTAGCATGAGCATGAAATAAGAATGAAATTTGAACAAGGGAGATGAGAATTCCAACCTTCACAAAGAGGTAATGGCAATGAACAAGTTTGAGTAGAGTTTCCCTTTCCTTGCTTCAATCTTTAAGAACTCCTCTCTAAATGTAGAGATTGGGTAACAAAACCCCACTAGACCAAGAAAGGCCTCTAAATAAGCCTCAAACACAACCACCCAAAAGGATCAATAACTTCTCCCACCCACTAACAATTCTAGAAACTCCTAACTCAACCCACACTATGATTAAACACTAAATGGAGGTGGGGTGAGGCATCTCATGGAACCATGGTCAATTTTCGCACAAAGGCAAAAAGAGACTTTTTGAGTGACCTCAAAAGTCAATAAAAGGGGCTTAGGGGTTGAAAAAAACCCCTAACCCATACCCATACCCTTTGAGTATAAAAGTTTCATGTTTTAAGCCTTAGGAAAAAGGTTTAGAGCCAAAAAAAATCTAAGAATAAAATAGGACCATCTAACTACTCTAACATTGCAGATAAACACTAATCTGGATTAAGGGAAGACTAACCTCGATTAAGAACCCAATTAGCAAACTGACACTAACTTAAACCAACTTGGGTCCAAAGGTTACACAACTAACCCTAATCAGCATACTGAAGAACATAACCAATTTATGAGTGTCAAGCGACACTAAAAGAACTTAATTATGAACATTAACATTTACTAAACACAGAGAGATACATACATACATCTCACAATACAATACTTGAATTACGAACAAGAAGGTTTCCAAAATTAACACATAGAGATCAGTTTTGTTCCTCCGTAGGGTTTCTCGGCTAAAATATCTGCACACTCATTGCACACATTAGTAGTCCCATAAAATCACATGTACATATATGTATACGTATCAAAAATTCACATAAATTAAAACATACATCTATAAATCAGTCAGGTTTTCTCTCAATTCTCAACCATTAAAATCTCTTAATCTAAGTGTTAATCCTATGTTCTACTTAATTCATCAACATACATAAACATAAAACATTAAATGACGGACATCAAATATCTGAAAATAACATCACACAACATGAACTAATATGATATGTTTGAGTATCTGATAATGTCTTGACATCTCGAGTCGTGAGTATCAAAATGATAAAGTAGTAACTAGGGCTATGAAGGGTCGGGGTGAGGCCTCACATCTTCTCAAGAATGTATGTCAATTGATCAGTTTGTTTCTTCAAACATTTATGTTCATCATGACAGGTCTTTTACAATAGGCACATTTGACCTTTTCTTTCTTAGGCTTATCGCCCTTGGAAGATGGGGTATTGATAGTTACTTTTGAAGCAGCTAGTATCTAATCCTTCTTTTCCTCACTGTTATTTTGTTTCTCATCCTTACTATTGTTGTTACTACTTTTTCCTTTTTGTTCTTTTGTGCCTTGGTTGGTAGCAAAGGCATGTCACTTAGAGGACTTAAGAGTGCCCATCTGGACTAGCTTGTCCTATTCTCAAGTGAGATTGATAGCAAAATCATTTAAAGATGGCATGATTAATTGAGTACCAAATGTACCCTTAGTATCATAGAAGGTAGAGACAAACACATGATATTATGAACTTAGCTTAGAGAGAATACTAAGAATCAATTGTTCATCTTTCTTTTCAATTCCACATTGTTTTAACTGCAACCTTAGTGACTTCAATTTAGTGAAAAAATCCTAGATTGTGTTGAAATTGCCTGGACTTAAACTAATTAAATCATTTTACAACATATGACCCCTCATTGAATCTTGTGTTCCAAATAGTATTTCTGGCTTTAACCATATTTCATTTGGTGTATTCAAAGATTCAATGTGAAATAGAAAATTAGGACAAATAGACAAACACAATGTTCCATATGCCTCATCACATTTGTTAAATGACTTAGGCTTATCTTCATCTTTATCAAGTTTAGTTTCAAGTCTCATAGTTATCCTATTTAATCTAGCTTTCCTTGAGTGAATTGTCATGTGTGATTTCCACTCAAATTAATTGTATGGAGTTAGGATGGGCATATTTGTTTGATCCACGATGAAGAAATATAGAGAAGAAATGCCAAAAAAAGAGAACCTAGCCACAACAATGCGCCCCCCCCCCCCCCCCCCCCCCCCCAATTTTACTCAATCAAAGAATGCCCCCAAAGAAATATGATTTGGCACTCTATTTTAGTGCATTTACAATTACCACTAGAAATAAATACTTAGTGGTCTTGACTTCAATGCATTGCAACCCCTCATGAAGAGCATATGTTGAAAGTGAAAATTGGGCACAATAATCAAAGAAACAAATATAACCACTATAATATACTCAAAAAATCATGCACTTTCAAAAAAATAATTGCCTTGATACGAGGTTATATGAGAAAGTTATGATCCTCTAAAGTTTCCAAAATGAGAATTGTGCATAGTCATGGTTAAGAATCTACAATTTTTGAAAAATTTATGCATGAAAATAAAAAAAAAACTCCACTATTGGATAGAGCAAAAAAAAATAGCCAACGTCATAACAAGAATTGTCAAAATCAGAGTCTATATGAGCAAGAACGAGGCATTTGAAAATTGCATTCAAATTTGCAACTACCAATAGAGAGGGGTACAACTATAGCTTTCTATGCTCGATTCTAAAAAGTATACTAATTTCATGCAAAAACTAAAAGATACCCATATGGTTTTTAGATGTTGCAAACAAAACCTAGAAAGCATTTTTCTTGCCGATGTACAAAAGATGTAGCTGTAGTGTAAATTAGATGCCTTTAACAATAAAAAAAATGGATCCAAAAACCAAGAATCAACCCCAACAACTAAAAGATGACATGAAAATGTTGAATCAGCTTCCTAATTCCATCAATGGTATGTTGGAACCTGCAATACTAATTGAAAACTTCTAATATGCACACTGGTTGTTAGATTTGAGATTGAAACACCAAAGATTAAAAATATTTTTGTCATAACTTTTTTGATTCTCAGGATCATCCAAAGATGCAAGAGAAGAGCATACTTTATTTTTCAAAAAATTATAATAAGATTTATTAGCCCCCTCGTATCTCTCAAATAAGGAAACTAAAATCTACTCTTGCACATAGAAAAGCTCTGATACCATGTTAGACTCTGAAAAAGATTGATAACTGAGAAAACTAGTGCAAAGAATATATATCATGAATGCAAATGATTCAAAATCAAAATAGCAACATAGGGTTAGTCTCCAAGAGAGTAATGCAAATGTTGGAAGCAAAATAGCATTAAGAGGATCCAAAAGAAAGTGATCACAAATACAAGCCAAGTAGCATGCTTATATAGACTAGGAAGAGGGAGGAGTTGGCAACACTAACCAATGAGGAGAAACCATCTATTAGACTAAAGATAGAAAAGTTTCTTCCTAAGATAGCTAATGGATGCTCATAAGTAGGAAGGTGACACCTCATAATCACTTTCTAAATAAGACATGCTTTATTAACTTAAGAAAGATTATTAAAAGTGTTTGAGAAATGTAGCAATATAGGGAAAAATAAATAAACCGCTAGGAAATTAAAAAACTACACTAACAATTAGAATATCCAATACCTTAACTTAGTAGGTCACTTCCCTAGGTTAAAATAACTTTGCAGAAATGTAAGCATGAAATACTACAAACCCATTCACACAATTTGACACATAGATTTTTTGAAGAAACCAAATTTGGGAAAAACCACCAGTAACATGCTACAAATTTCACTCTTCTGAAGTGATGCCCTGTTAAAAGCCAATCCTATTAAAGGTTACAATACTCATTGTTAAATGTGACCCAATTAAAAGATTTCAATCACCATATTAGGAGTGAGCCTTGTTAGAGGACTTTAGAACATTCCATTGGAATGTCACCTAGTTAAAGGATTTACAAATGACTATTAGGTCAACCTTAATCCAAAAGATTTATCCAAATTGATATAGTTGTTAGAAAGTAACAATAGGACTTGATCTGATAATAAATTACAACTCACTTGTAGATTATAGATCTCTAGTTCAATCCTACATTCTGCATGACATTCATTCTCTTCATCTCTAACAAATTGTTTACCCTTCAAGAATTCATCCTCTTAAGCCTTCTTGCTTTGTATTCCAATTTTAGACTTTTTTATTTGTCCACCATATGAAGCATCACCCTAGACTTTTTGTCTTCCTTAGGTTCTCACAAATGACAACCTTTTCTTTTGGACTACTATCTCTATAAATAGAGAATTTAGGTCTTCTTTCATTTAACCACAATCATCCATTTTAGGATTATGTAAGATTCAATGAATCTACCCACTTTCACATTTTAGCCCCTTCTAGAAACTTCTTCTACAATCCCCTTTGAATTCTCCTTAAAATAGTTTATCTTGAATTTGCTAACACTAGCTCATCATAGAAATCTTCCACATGCTTCATACAATTCAAGAAATCAAATTAGTTGGCTCAGATTCATCAAATCTTTGATTTAACACTTTTTTTTCTCACTCGACATCCACACTATTCATTCAAAAATAATAATCTTCTAATGCTCGACCAACACTAGATTTCTCAGCATAAACTACATCTTCTCAACTTGGTCACCACTATTATTTCCCTGATGCTCAACACTTAGTAAATTTTATTAATTCTTGGCACCTACTATATTTTCTAACACTTGGCACCTACTAAATTTTATTGGTTCTTGGAACTTACTAAATCTTGCTCAATATGAACTAAGTATTCTTGTCCAACACTATTTGCTTGACTAGGATTGGTAGATACTTTTTATGAAAAAACTTATTCTCAGCTTAGCTAAAGTAACCATTCACTTTAGCCTTAAGTAGATCAACAATACATGACATCATAAATATCTTACTTGGTCTTAGTGCTCCCTTTATACACCAAAGAACTCAACCTTTCCTTAGGTACTCTTGTTATCTTATCTTTTCAATCCTCTTCATCAATCAAATAAATGATAGCATTTAGACCAAAAAAGTAGTTATCTCACTAGCAAGTAGTACATTTGATACCATTGACAAAATAATGATTGTTCCATGATAGGTTCTACACTTCAAACAATCTCTTTTCAACATCACATTCAATAAGATATTGTACACAAAAATAAAAAAATTTATTGATAATATAGAAAATATTATAAATTAAATTTAAGAAGAACAAAGACTCCAATCATAGGCTATTGTTTATAATAATTTCATATTTCCAATAATACTACTAATATAATTATAATATAATAATTTTAAATTTTAATAAAACTATTCAAAAGTTTGTGTTTATTAAGTATATTATTAAGATGAAAATAACTTTAGCTTTAGTGTATATTCTATGTACTACTGTTGATATTTCAGTCATATTTTCTATTAGTGACATACACTTATTTAGATTGTAAGGATCTACCAAGAACATTTTAAAGTTAATAGTGTTAACCAAGCATTTAAGTATCTACCAAGTTCTATAGTTGCTACCAAGTCCAAGGGACAATATTCTATTTGTGTCAAGTAGTTACTACTGAGATATTGATCGGCAGTATAAATCGAGCATCTCAGTGTATGCCAAGTTTATTAGTGTAAACCGAGTTGTGCAATGCTTACCAAGTTCATAGTTACTATGATGAGAGTCTAGTATTAACTGAGATACCCAATGTTAACCAAGTGACTCATTTTATACCGCGCTCATAGTGATAGCATTGACTGAGCTATGTAGTGTGAATTGAGTGATTCAGTTTATAGGTCGAGTTTCATAGTATTCGCTGAGTCACCTATGCAGATCAAATTCAAGACAACTTGAGAGTGATCAGTATGGATTGAGCTTCTATATCTACCAAGTGCATGACAATGTGAAGCATTGACTATTGATGCCAAATATTAGAACCTCACTAAGTCAGTCTTCAGAACCCAAGTTTCTGCCATTGGGCTGACTTTGTGATTTTTGTGTAAACTTGTATTGTGGCCAATTTTGTAATTTGTAAATTAGAATTGGTATATATGTAATGTATTGTATCACATCCAGCACGATTATGATGATGAAAAAAAAAGAAATAATGTAATTTAATAAGTAGAGAAAAGTAGGAGAACGAATTACAAAGACTACAATAGTATAAGGAGCAACAAAGATTTATCTATCAAAGCAAGGTGATTTCTATACTCAAAGGAATATCATTCAGCAAACCAAGTTGCAAATTAGAGATCAGTTTTTGTTTCATCCTAAAAAGTGGATCAGTTAAGTCCTTTCACAAAGTAGAATTAACAGTCTTATTTAAATCTTTTTACCTAGTGCATACTTCATTGTATGTTTGTAAATCTTTTTGCAAGGTGGACCTAGTAGTCCTTATTGCTCCTAATAGGGTAGATCATCAAAAGTGATCATTGTAAACCTTAATAGGCCAACTTTATACTACAGTACTAAAGCTTGTGGCTATCATCCCCACCCTAGTTTTACTTTCTATTTGGAAGGTATCTAGGTCACCAAATTGTGTGTCATAGTGTATGAATATTTTAATATTTTAAGTTTCTCATGCATGCAATTAGATTAAAATATATATGAAGGATTAATTGCTAGTAAAGTATTAAGTTTTATAAGTTACTGATTCACCCCTCTCCTCTTAGTAACTTATCCTATCATAATATTTTCAAAAATTGGTATCAGAACTTTGTGGTTCTTAGGAAAGAAGTTTAATAGCTTGAGCAAAGATCGAAGGCTATGGAGGTATTCAAACTTGACAAGGTTCTTGAAAATGAGAAGCTAGATTTAGAATTGGCTATTTGACAACTCAAGAAAGAAAAAGAGAAACTCTCTAAATCCTTGAAAGGAAGAAAATAACTTGCAATCTATATGAAGGACCAACTCTACATTGAAGAGATAATTGAAGACATTCATTCAAGCAATTTAGATGAAGCTGATGAAGCAATCAAAGAACTACTTGAAAAGAATAGTACTCTTCAAGAAGAGGTGAGAAAACTAAGAAGAGAGCAAGAATTTCAGTTAGTAAGGTTGTGTGAAGTCATGGAAGAGAAAAACAAGATAAAAGAAGAGATAGAAGGAAAAATAATGAAATTCAACACCTATCCCTTCAGTAGATAGACTTCATTGATTAGCTCACCAATGCAAATGAAGAAATCATGAATCTAAGATTAGAGAATGAAAGACTATAGAATGATTAAAACATTGAAAGGAAAAACCAATGAGAGAATGATGAAATCTCAAGTAGACATGAATCAATTGAATGCGAAAAGCTATTATAGACAAAATGGAAAAGAAGGAATTGGATAAATAGAAGAAGGTGAATCATCCAAGCAAGGATCTCAAAAGAATCAAAGACCTAATTGAAATCACTATGGTAAGATAGGCCATGCATCAAACAAATGTTGGAGCAATGAAATAGGTAAATTCAATGGTAAGTGCTACAATTGCAATCAGCATGGTCATAGGGCAAATAAATGCAAAGAAAAACCTAAGTTTGAAGGAAAATGTCATAAATGTAAGAAGCATGGGCACAAATCCTCAAAATGAAAAACTAAGATATTAAACCCAACAGAATAGATTGTGAAAGCTACATTTGGTTGGGACTATAACACCTAGTGCAAATGTCATTATTGTGGAGAGTTTGGACACATTGGAATGAATTGTATAAAACATGATATGAGGATAAGAGATACCACCAAAAGATGTTTTATTTGTATAGAACTTAGTCATCTTGCCAAGAATTGTATGAATACTAGAAGAATTGAAAATGAAAATAAGGCAAAAGCTAATAACATCAGAAAGCAAATGAGACAACAATGGGTTCCAAAATCTTTTGAGAATAGAAGTTTGAGCAATGATGAACAAGTCACTCAAGAATTGGGTGACTCCACCATTTCCACTTGAGATCTTATAGGAGAACTAGAACTAGGATTCTAAAGAAGATATCTCAAATTAGTTCTAGTTAGCAAAAAAAAAGATCCAAATCAAGATTCAAGATGCAAAGGGATCACTGAGTAAAAGATGTTATATTTATTGAGCATGTTGCAGACACTATCGAAAGAGGTTAGGTTGTAGACCTTGCTAAGAAAGGTTGGGAGTAACTAAGTTCTATATGGTTATCGAGTCATGGAAGAATCTATTGAGCATTCAATGCAAGTGAAGTGGATGATAGTCTATCATTTGAACAAAATCCATATTGGGCATTTATGGAAAAATTTGATGAAAGAGGGAAAAATCAAAGTCATTTCTCATCGCAAATTTTTGAGAGTTATCTGTGCAAGGTGCTCTTTGGAGCATTCAAGTAGTTTGAGTGAACTATTATTGAAGACCTTCATATTCTCTCAAATCCTATTGAGAAAATATGGAATTCACCAACAAAAAATCAAAGAAAGGTTCAGACATGTTAGCTTGAGGCATGCAATGGAAAGCACCATACTTTTAGCTGACCCTTACCATTGTTGAAACCCTAGATCTGAGTGGAGCCTAGTCACAAAATCCACCAAAGGTATTTTTAATCAATGGTATCCATTTGCATTTTAAATTTGCTATTCAAGATATTGGAGCATTGGAGATGGATGAATCATTGAAAGAATTATGCATTAATGGTGTGTTGAAACCAAAACATCAACATCTTGAAACTAAAGGTTTAACTCACACTTTGGATATCCCACGGGAATTTCAAGTAAAATAGATAAGATATATTCTTAGTCATGTGCACAATGGTCATCTTTGGTTAGAACAACCTATTTTGATAACTAAGAAGATGATCCATATGATCACTAGTCTTCCCATGTTGACAAAAGCAAAAATGACTAAAACTCTAAGTTGGGTTGAACTAGAGAAGAAAACCCTTGCTAAGTGGGATGGAAGGGGAATGAAGATCAGCTATGTTACTAACATGGAACTCAAGTTTAGGATACATGTCATCACTCACAAGATTTATAGCTCAAGTAGAGTAAATAGTGTATCATGTGAAGCAACAGATTTAGCATATAAATTGGTCAAGAATAATTTGTCACTTGATCTTTTTGAGTTGATGTTAAATCAGTTCAACAAGAACATGAAGAGCATAAAAACTTCCAAGAACAATCCACGTAAGTTTGGTTCACTTTTGACTTGTTTATTTTTCTATGTGCAAAAGTTCTTCCCATCTAAAGGTATAGTAGTTTAGAGGAAGGATGTACCTATTCTTTCTTAGATTAATGATTATATAGCTAAAATGGGAGAGAACTATGTAACTATTATGGATAACTATTTTGATGCATTCAAAGAATAGATAATAATAGATTCAAAATTCCTAAAAAGTTAGTTTAAGATTACAAAGATGATGTTTGTTTCATGGTTGATAGTGAAAAAGTATACATTCAAGTAGTTAGACCAAGGATAGTATGGGTAAAACCTCTAGGTTATGAAGTAAACATAGATGAAACGAAGGATATTATTGAATCATTGATTAATGATCCTATTGATCCTAAAGCTGCATACTTTTGCACTTATGATGAGGAAAGAATGGTAAGTTAATTATTACCAAACTTGCCAAGTCATCTACTGTTGTGTTTACAAGAAGATCATCTAGGAAGAAAGTTGATAAAGAAGGAGGAGATATAATCTTTAAGAGGCCTCCAACTACTTTTGAGGAAAGAATGAAAGAATTAGAATTAGGATCTGGCAAACAAATTTCAATGCACCAAAGTATGAAACTAGGACTGCAAAAGTGAAAATACAAATAAAATATGTGCTAATATCTAAAATGGGTAAATATAAGTATTCTCCAGACTAGCTTGTTTAGCAGATTCTGAGTGATCTAATGGAGATGATCATGCCAGGAAGGGAGAATGCCATGAAAAATACATTAGACATATATGAGTAGACCCTAAGGAAACTCATGTTGAGTTTAGATGATAAGGAAGTAAAGGAATCTCTAAAGAAAAATGAAAAAAAATTTACTTTGAGATTCAACACTTGTCTTGTATTGTTGAATGGCATTGAACATGTAGTAAGGAATGCTACAAATTCATGGAAGGATATTTATCTTATTCACAAACTGAGTGATTTTTTTTTCAATGTTAGTGACAAGGATGAAGGTGATAATGAACAAGAAAAGGATGAGGAAATTGATAATGAATAAGTTACTCATTTTGACAATGTTGATGATGATGAAGAGGAACAAAGCTAGGAAGCTAGTGAGGAAGATGTACACAATACTAAGGAGATCGACCTAGTAAAGATTACTACAATATTCATAGCTACACCTCCTCATTCTCCAAGAAAAGCATTAAAAACATCAAGCCCAAAGAAAGCTTCAGTAGGATTGATTGGGATAAACATAGTTGGCACAACCACTTGATCAATTTCTACACCTATCCATCTCGGTACATCATTGACTAAAGTGACAAGCACTTCATCTATTGAGCAACCAAAACTTCCCTCTAAATCAATTTTGGTAAATCTAGGTATTTCTATTATAGGTATTTTGATAGTAAGTATAGTATCTATAGCTAGTCCTACCATTTCTACAATTGTTTCCATTCTTGGCATGCAATTAATAAGTGCACAGATAGTTGAGACCAAAACTTAATTAAGTACAAGATTTTTGAGTAAAGGAAAAGAGAAGGAAGAAGACACAGATCTTGATGAGGAGATTGTAATTCCAAATTGGCACATCTTAAATTCAATCTTGATCAGATGCATGTTTTTGGAGAAATTATTTAGAAGAAATCCAAGTAGCAAAGGCTTAGAGAAGAAAGGAACAAGGAGTTCTAAATAACAGAAGATGCAAAGAATATCCTTGCAGTGGCATTAAATGTAGAGGTTGATACTTTCAATCAATTTTGAACCAGTATTAGAGCCCATGTTTCAACAGTAGGAACTTTAAAGCATTGTGCTTTCTAAACTTAAACTAAACATTAAATTGTGTAGGATGCCTCCTATTACTCGAAGCAACCGACGAGGTAGAGGTCGTAGGGTGGGAGGTGGTAGAGAAAGATAGGAGGATGGACCACCTCCACCTCCACCACCACCTAACCCGAACCAGGACATTTTGGATGCACTTTAGACATTGATCAGTTTAGTTCAGTAGAGAGTAGTACCTGTGGCTCAGCGAGGTCAGCAGATTCCAGTAGTGGAAGCAGAGGGACCCAGAGGAGGTAGGCCCAGAGGTAGAGAGAAGACTAGGAGTCCCCCATTGAGACAATTAGAGGGGCAGGGTGAGCATGAGGGAGAGCCAATACACTAGAGAGGACCCCCACTTGACACACCTCCTACACATATAGGAGATGACATCAAGGAATTGATTCGACTCAGGCCACCATTATATACCAGTTCCACTGAGGGGATAGAAGTAGAGGCATGGTTGCAGAGCTTACAGTGGTGCTTTGGATTACGACCCTATGGGAGTAATCTAAAGGCACACCTAGCAGTTCAGAGGAGATGCCTCCAATTGGTGGCATCAGGAGGAGATCATAGGAGGAGTGAGGATGGACACCCTCACATGGGAGTCTTTCCTAGAAAGATTCCGAGAGAGGTACTTGTTATATAATTTTTGATAGAAATAGATAGAGGAGTTTCATTCTCTTTATTAGAGAGGTCTTACAGTGGCTTAGTATGAGAGCAGGTTTCTCAAGCTCCTTCCTTATGTGGAATACATGAAGGGTGAGAAACTAGGAGTGCATCATTTTATCATGGGTCTAAATTTTTCTCTTCAAGGCCTAGTATAGATGGCCTTCCCTACCACCTTTAGACAAGTAGTGGAGATAACACTAGTTGTAGAGGATACTCGAGGTAGAAAGGAATCATGGGATCGGTCTCAGAACTAAAACTCTACTCGACAGAAACCCCCTTGGAAAGGGAATTAGAACTATACACCAGGGTCCTCTAAGGGCCAATAGTCTCAACAACAACAATAGGAACTCTCACAGGGTTACCAAGGCTTTGAGCCCAAGCAGTGGTAGTTACAGTAAGATCAGAAAGTACATACCCCACAGTCATAGTTAGTGCAGACTCAACAGTCTTCTAGGGGTGGATATAGTAGGTCTAGCAGGTCAGGAGGCCCACAACAGTCTAGATCACATGATGCACAATCTTATACCCAAGGACCATGCTACACTTGTGGCATGGATCAAATAGCTAGAGAATGTTCACAGGGATAGTCATCCAGTGGTCAAAGAGGGACTTTTTCAGAGCTGATAGTTGGAGACATGGGCAGGTCCCATAGAGTTTTCGCAATAGTTGACAACCACCAAATTGAGCATCAGGCTACAGTTATTGAGGCTATAGGTGGAGTTGGTCAGCCAATTAGTGCTAGATCCTATCCATATTATTGCTTGATAGACCCTAGCTCCTCGAGGTTGAGAGCTAGACCAAGTTAGGGTCTAGTGGGAATGTTACAATGAGGTCATGGTTTCTTAGGAGGATGTAGCACGGATGTGATCTCTATACCCTTATCTTTTGATGAACTCTAGGAGGAAGTTCATGCCTAGTGGGGGAGGATGTGAGGCCTCACCTTGGCCCTTCATAGCTTTAGTTGTTACTTTATCATTTTGATACTCAGATGTCGAGACATTATCTGATGCTTAGAACATATTATATTATTTCATGTTGTTTGATGTTACTTTCAGATATTTGATGTTTTTCATTTAATGTTTTATGTATATGTATGTTGATGAGATCAGTACATGTCGGATTGCTACTTTGATTTAAGATATTTTAATGGTTAAGATATGAGAGAAACCCTAATTGATGTATGTTTCAATTCATGTAAATTTTTGATACGTATATACATATGTGCATGTGATTTTATGGGACTACTGATGTGTGCAATGAGTGTGTAGATATTTTAGTCGAGAAAACTGATGGAGGAATAGAACTAATCCCTATGTGCTAATTTTGGAAACCTTGTTGTTCATAATTCAAGTATTGTATTGTGAGATGTATGTATGTATCTTTCTATGTTCAGTGAATGTTAATGTTCATAACTATGTTCTTTTAGTGTTGCTTGACACTCGTGAATTATTTATGTTCTTCAGTGTGCTGATTAGGGTTACCTATGTAACCTTTGGACCTAAGTTGGATTAAGTTAGTATCTTTTTCTTATTTGGTTCTTAATTGAGTTTAGTCACCCTTAATCCAGATTAGTGCTTAATCTGCATTGTTAGAGTTGTTAGTTGGTCCTAAATTATTTCTTGGCTTTTGTTTGGTTCCAAACCTATTCCTAAGGCTTTAAAACATGAAATAATTATACCCAAGGGGTATGGGTATGGGTATGGTTATGGGTTGGGGGTCTTTTCCAACCCCAAAGCCCATTTTATTGACTTTTGAGATCACTCAAAAAGTCTCTTTTTGCCTTTGTGCGAAAATTGACTATGGCTACCATGAGTTTCATCACCTCACCTCCACTCAGTGATTAACCATAGTGTGGGTTGAGTTAGGATTTTCTAGAATTTTAAGTGGGTGGGAGAAGTTATTGATCCTTTTGGTGGTTGAAATTGAGGCTTATTTTAGAAGCCCTTCTTGGAGTAGTTGAGGTTGTTACCCAATCTCTACATTTAGAGAGGAGTCTTGGAAGATTGAGGCAAGGAAGGGAAAAGCTCTACTCAAATTTGTTCATTTTCCATTACCTCTTGTGAAGGTAGGAATTCTCATCTCCCTTGTTCAGATTTCATGCTTGCTTCATGCTTATGCTACTTTTGTTGATGTTTGATTGCTTGTATGATTGTGGGTATGTTGGGAAGATTTGAAACCCATGTTTTTTGAATGTTTTCTTTTCATGTTTATGTTTGAATTTTGAGGTTTTCTTGTATGGTTGTTTTGGTATTACTCACCCTTAGATAGGGCATAAGTGACCAATTTTGGGAAAGGTCCTTTTAGTTGGACTCCAACAGTGTAGAGTCTCTTCTCATGACAAGAAGAGGGAGAGAGGGTAGGGTGTTATGGGCCCCTACCTGTCAGCACAAACCACGTATAATTTTTGGCATGTAAGAATGGAAGAACAGAAGTTTTGATTTATAGCCCTAATTGGGCACTTGGTTTGGTGTTGTGTCTGACATCTCCTGTTGAAAAAATCCACCTTTCCCTAGTTTTGATTCACTGTGAATCCTATTGTGTAAACCTTGTATGAATATGGATGTTTGATTGTCTCTTGGTTATGCTTGGTTGTCACCCAATCAGATTCTGTTCCCTCCACGATCTTAGCATTATATTGTAGAAAATGATGTGGATCCCTTAATAAGGGTCATGAAGGAAATTCAGTTTTATTGTTGTAATTCGGGATTGAAATCCTATGAAATTTGTATTTCAAAACCTCATTGTAATGGTAACAATGCCAGGTTTTCTTCCTAGTTCTTTCCTGGCTAAGCCTTTGAATCAGGTTTGCCAATAAAAATGGTGATTGAGTATAATTGTTTATCATGTGATTCAATCGTAATTTTAAATTAGATGGATGCACATAATAAATAAGGTGTTTTGATGATGGTTTAATTGAGCAAAATTTTCATGTTTCCTTATATGTTCAAAATGAAAATTGATGTTAAGGAAAGAAAAATGATTATAGTTGATAGTTCAATTCAGGATGTTTAGGAGATAAAATTAATCATGTATTTATGGGACACAAACTCTTGTATCAATTTGTTTAAATCTATTAAAATAATAATAATAATAATAATACACCTTGAAAAACAAATACATTGCCTTGTAAATCTATACTTAGAAAAATTTTCAAAAAAAAAAGTGTGTTTCAAGAGAGTAAAAACTCTCTGTCTTGTGTATGGGAAACCAAATTAATTTGCAATAGACAACAGAGAATATACTCAAAAAGATTCTCCAAATTTATATTTATATATATATTTTTTTCATGATATAATTCCCTTTATAGCTTCTTAATAATTTTTTAAAAAAAGAGAAAAGAAAATATAACTAAATATCCTAAACTTACCTAATAAACTTTATGACATAAATGTGTCACCATCTCCCCTTGGGCGTTACCTTGGAATGAGTATTTTAAAAAAGGTTTTATAAAAAGTGTTTGTGCAAAGTCAACAAATGATCATGGGGGAGGTGATGTCACCCTGCCCCCATGTCCCATCCCCATCTCCTTCACTTAAGGCACTCAACTTGGAGGGGAAAACATTAACGTTTTATTTAAACAAAGTTTACACAAACCAAGGTTTCCTTTGCTCTCCTTGTTGTCCCCTTGGTCACCTCACCCAAGGAAGTCTGCATGTACTTTTCCACCCCAACTTGGATAGCGTGCTAGACTTTGGGAAGTGCAAGGGGGGAAAGTAGGGTGTAGGGTGGGGTGGTAGGGGGAGCTTGGGGGGGGTGAAGAAAATTAGTGGTAGAGTTAGTTAGGTTAGGTGTTAGATTGGATGTAGGTGTTAGTAGGGGTTAGTATGGGATTAGTTGCTTAGGTTAGTTGTTTTTTTTTAGAGTCATAGTTACTAGTTTAAATTATGTTTTATATATTAAAATGTTTTTTCAAGTAGTTGTTATTTTAGATTTTTGTTAAAAAGTAAGTGTAGGTAGATATTAATTTAATTAGATTAGATTTTGTATTAATTTAAGTAAGAAAGTAAATTAGTATGTTATGTTATGTTAGTTTAGATTTATATTAAGATAAGTCTTGTTTAAATTTATGTTATTTAGAATAGTTTTAAATTTATTTTTTTTAGTTAGTTAATTTTGTTTAATAGTTAACATTTTTTTATTACATATATATATAAGAATTATTTAATTATTATTTCTTTATTGTAATTATGGGGGGGGGCTGAAGAAAGTTACTAGTAGAGTTAGTTAGGTTAGGTGTTAGATTGGATGTAGGTGTTAGTAGGGGTTAGTATGGGATTAGTTGCTTAGGTTAGTTGTTTTTTTTTAGAGTCATAGTTACTAGTTTAAATTATGTTTTATATATTAAAATGTTTTTTTAAGTAGTTGTTATTTTAGATTTTTGTTAAAAAGTAAGTGTAGTTAGATATTAATTTAATTAGATTAGATTTTGTATTAATTTAAGTAAGAAAGTAAATTAGTATGTTATGTTATGTTAGTTTAGATTTATATTAAGATAAGTCTTGTTTAAATTTATGTTATTTAGAATAGTTTTAAATTTATTTTTTTTAGTTAGTTAATTTTGTTTAATAGTTAACATTTTTTTATTACATATATATATAAGAATTATTTAATTATTATTTCTTTATTGTAATTATAAAGTTTTCTTTAAATGCTTAAATTATCCTTGATAGATGTTTTTTTTTTTTATATCAAAGAGATTATAAGAATTTTTTTTTTATAATGTTAACCTTGTATGAGATGAAAGATACTATGTAATAATTGTTAAATGTATCTTTAATTATATTGTTATAGAGGAAATTTAAATCTATTGTTTTAAGATTAATATGAAACGAAATAAACTTCAATATTATTTTAATAGCGAGAGCTTCAGTTTAACAATTTATTCCTTCTCTAGATATGTAACTTAAGATGAGTTGTAGAGAACTTTTACTATAACTATGATCACAATCATTTCAAATTTAGAGCATTTTAATTATTAATTTAAAATATATATATATATATATATATATATTTGTGTTCTTGCCCTCGTAGTTTGGGCATGACAACTAGTTAGCAGAGGTAGTCAAAAAGTTCAATAATTATTTGAATAGACAAGAGAAATTATTATAGAGAGCTAAGAAGAAGTTTGAGAATAAGATTTTGTAACTTATATTACTCAAAAAATTGCTATCCATCAAGTAGAATTATCTACTATTCTAGGCTCACTAGAGACCTCTTGCAAAAATGTGTCTTCTTTATTTGGTAAACTTTGTGATATCTCAAATTTCACTAAAGAAATAAAAGATAAACTATCAAAGATTGATGAAGATCTGAAGGCAAGTACATGGAAGTTGCAACTTGACTTGAGCTATGGCTTTTCCCATTACACCAAGATCAAATTCCTGACTGATATGCAGGTAGAATTATTGACACAAGATGCAAGAATTATAGCTACATTGATAGATATTTAGAATATGATTCTCCCAAACATGAATGCATTGTAGAAACACATAGCACATGCTAAAATTATCATCCACGACAACAACTTCTCCATTGCAAGCCACATGATAGAATTGTCAGCAAAAGCGCAAATTGCATTGTATACATGCAAGGTGTTACAAGAGAATTTGGACAAGACATTGGTGATAATTTTGAAGGTACATTCAAATTTCTCATCACATTTTGGCATCACTTTGTAATCTATATAGCATACATCTTTGGTATTAATTTCAAAGAGGGGGAGAAGATGGATGTTGTAGAGCATATGTATATTGTGTAAAGGAGACAAGATCACTAGAAAAGATGAGCAATGTATATATTAGATGTGAAAAAATGTACAATATACTATATGGGGGAGCATTATAATATTATTCATGTATAGATAATCAAAGGTACATCTCTTACAAAACTAATTTTGAAAAATCTCAAAAATGGTATACTCTAGCAAGTCAAAGACATAAGGTGATGAATTTTTTTTTGGATTCAGTTTTGACTAATAAATGTTTTTGTCACTAATGCCAAAGGGGGAGATTGTTGACATCTTAGTCATGTTTGTTATTAGTGACATACACTTATTTAGATTATAAGTATCTATCGAGCACATTATACAGTTAATAGTGTTAACCAAGCATTTCAATATCTACCAAGTTCTATAGTTGCTATCAAGTCCAAGGGACAATATTCTATTTGCACTAAGTAGTTACTACCAAGGTATTGATCAGAAGTATAAACTAAGAATATCAGTGTATACCGAGTTTATTAGTACAAACTAATTTTTGCAGTGCTTATCAAATTCACAATTACTATGATGAGAGTCTAGTGTTAACTGAGCTACTCAATATTAACCAACTGACTCAATTTATACTAAGCTCATAGTGATATCATTGACCAGGCTATGCATTGTGAATCAAGTGGTTCAATTTATATGTCAAGTTTCATCACTCGATTCAAAATGTAATGTAGGGAAGGGAATTTATGTTTCTTTAGATGGTGATTTTGATGTAGTTGTGTAATAGGATCTTTTTATCTTTTGCACTTTAGAGAAGGGAGGTCTTGGAAGATAAATTGCATATCAAAGCTTGGAGTTTGGGCAATTTTCTTTCCACTAATAGTGATCTTTGCATCAGTTTAGTTTTCTCTAAATGCATTTTACTATCACTGTTTGTTGAATATGTTTGATTACAAGATATTTTAGAGCTTTGTTTCTTCACTTTCTCAAAGGCTCACCCAGCTATCCAAACCACCCTGCAAAAGTTAACACAATGGAATTAAACACAAGGAATAGCAACCAAAGGAGGAAGAAGAGTGAAATACTTTTATTGATTCATCAAAACATCTTCATACATGCCTAGCTATAAGGCCTTCTAGGTACAGCCAATTACAATACATTCACTTAAAAAGATCCAATAGCAAATTCACACCTTTAGTTCTACTCTAAAATCTTCTTTTTAAAACTTGCCTAACTCTAAGCCTAAACACTCTATTTATACTTGCAAAAATGGCTTATAGAACATTCTAGAACATTACATAAGAGGAAGGCTAACCCAACAATGGTTTGGACTCATCCCAAGAAAAGATCTTAATATAAATGTCACGAACAAAATAAATTTCACAAGTTAGCTCGCAAAAATCATGTCCAAATACTAACACTCGCCATGCACTGGGTAACTCGATACATGAAGAAACACTCAGCATACATTGGGTAACTCAGCACATGAAGAGTCACTTGGCATACACTAGGCAACTCAACACATGAAGGAATTGGTATAGTAATTGTAGTGCCTGCCCCTGGTTTGCATTTTTGTTATTGTTGCTGAACTCTTTTAGAGCTAATTTTATGTTGTTGGTTAGCAACATTCTTTTGAGATTATCAGATATTGTGCTATGGATTCAGTTTATTATGTGATGAGATTATTTAGATTTTGCATTTCATGTATGCATGATGATTATTTACAGTGTTTGCAGTTATTAATGATGATTAGTAAGATGATTTATTATCATATGTGTTTTCTTATGGATACTTACCCCATACTTGCATGTGTATGGTGTGCGTGTTTTCTTTGTGTGTTTTCTTTTGTATGGCGTGTCTGATGTGGTCAAGGAAGGGAGTCGTAGTCACCTGCTAGTCGGATCTACATGATGCACCACTTCCTACCATTGCCTATTTAGCTTAGTATATATATTGTGCTTGTACATGCATGGTTTTTATGCAGGTTGCAGGTACCGGGTATTGACTTCCCTGAATTGCTAGGATGAGCGTACCCTATCACACTATCTCAATGATAAGAGAGGGGAGATAAATTCTCAAGTCCAAATCTCAACCCTTTGAGCCATTTGTCCTAATTGGAAAATTAGGACAAGTATCTGAGTTGAATACCCACCAAATGTGTCGGATGACATATTTCATGATTTTTAACCCTTTAGATTTATTTTGTATGATTTTTTCTATGATGGGTTTTCATATTTTATCTTGGAGGTCTATGGTGAATTTTCCATTAATTAAGTCTTAATAAATAGATTTAATTAATAAATTATTTATTTGATAAAATTAATAAAATATCATGATCTTTGATATTTTGATTGTAATTAATTAAATGTGAATTATTGGGGGAAATGAATTAAATAAAAAAAACTAGAAATTAAAATTAATAATAATTATAAAATAATAATAACTTAGTAATAAATAAAATAATAATAATAAAAGTTATAAAAATTTAAAATTTTTTTATAAAATTTAAATAGAAATTATTTAAAAAGTAAATTGGAGTTATAAGCTTGCATAAGAATTAAAATGTGTTAACAACACGGGGGTTAGTGCATCAATTAAGCACAAGGTGTCTACAATTCTATGACTCATCAAAAAAAAATTGGAAAAGACCCATGCTTAGTTGGTGACACCTTTCAGCGGTTTCAAAAAGCATTCCAAAAGTTTCTTGAGAGCTCTTGATATTCAAGCATTCATAGAAGCTTAAATGAAAAGCTTAATGGAAGCTACAAGCTTAATGGAAGCCTCGAGCTACAAGCTAAAAAAAAAAAAGAAACTTCAAAGCTTACATGCATGGGAGAAGATTCATATGCTCATATATTTTCTACTTGCTTCTATGCTCCTTCTAGCTCTTCTAATCACTTGGAGGATTCGATCGGCTTGGATTCTTGGAAGAATTGTGAATGATGGAGAAGAAAGGGATTTTCTATGGTCTTCTGAGGCATGGCAAATTAGCATTAGTGTCCAGGTGCACTCATGATATTCTCATATTTCCTTTGCACTCTTTCTCTTCCTATCTTCATCATATCTGTTTTATGTGTCTGAATACTCTCTGTATTTGAAATTGGAATCTAGATATTTTATTTGGATGAGAAGAAAACAATAGAAAAATCCTAGATCCAATTAAGGAGAAATAATTAGATCTTAATCGGGTTTGGGTTCGAATTTATATTGTGAAATTAGATAGACAAGATTTGAAATTAAAATAGAAATTCTAAGTTGAAAATTCGTATGATTAGATGTAATCTTTCTATCAAATTATATTTTCACATGTGTATGGACAAACCTATTAGATGGATAAATGGGTAAATTTAGAGAACAATTACATTTTAAGAGAAAATTCTTAATTCATCACAGATTGCCCTATCGCTGCCCCTTGGATAGACCCAAACTCAGTCATTCATAACTTTTTATTGGGATCAAATTTATTCGATCTCTCTAGTTAGAATTAGCGCAACTCGGCCCTCTCCAACATATTTCAATTTTTCAGCCCAATCCAATGGTTCATTAGGGAGATATGGCCGTCGTACTGGGACTGTTTTATTCGAGGACAGATATTTCTCCATTTCCCATAACCAAGAGTTCTTTATCCTTAAAATTCACAAAAAAAATATATCAATGCATGGAATGAATTAAAGATATTATTGAAATCTTCCCTTATTAGAATCTTATTAATATGCATTAGTTTTATATGGTTTATTATCTAATCTAATTAAATCAAATTTAATTAAGATTAGTTAATAGTAGAAGAAGTGTAATTAATTATTAGACAATTTAAGTAAATGGATTTTTAAATAAGAGAAAATTAAAAGAAAAGAGATTTTAATATAGTTTCTATAGTGGACCTTTTATAATGTATATTAAATACTATTGAATATATATTAAATAATTTAGAGATGGTAATTTTATATTACATTTTTAAATGAAGAGACTTTAATGATAATGGATTAAGATTTAATTGACATGAAGTCACTATTATAAAATTGTTATAATTTGAATTACTATGGTATTATTAATACGTTATATATTATTAACTGAATTATTGATATACCTTAATGGTATTAAGAGTTAACTAATGAAGCTTATGTAAAGTTCTCTAGATCGATTAATAATAGTTTTAATGAGTTTATTATTTATTAATGTTTGTTGGACTAACAAACTATTAATAAATAATAGCGTAAATAGTTTAAATAGTTATCAACTAATACGATCAGAGTTAATCTAGAGGAGATTAGTTAATGATTGAAGTACTGTAAAAGATATTAATCAAATTGAATTGGTTAATAATTTGGAGGAGTATTAATTAATTGAATCAACATACATAGGGAAAACTTATTTGAGATAATAATACTTGGTATTGGAGATTTATTATAACTTATTATTATTAAAATAAAAATGGGAACATGACGAATGTGGTCATTATAGATTTATTAATAAGATTTCCAATATAGTTTGTCATTAAATATTAGCAAGTTATTATTAGTGAACTATTAATATGAATATTTGGATTGTAGATGACTTTTTACGTACAAACTATTGTTAGTTATTAGTCAACTGGATTTGTAATTATTAATTGAATTAATTAGAGTTAATCAGATTTAATTAATAATTAAGTTATGTAACAAATTTTTAATCAATATGATATATCGATTCTTTTAGCAAAGTTGTGAAGTATTTACATCAAAGTTGATAAGTTGTACTCTCATGACTTGAATAACGACCTTAGATGTTTTAATGGTGAGACTTAGTATTATTGAATTGGAAACTATTAGATGTTAATAGGTCATGGATGGTGCACCTGTGTTAATTATTTGATTTAATTGATCATTTTAATAAAGTTATAATTCTTATTAGTTTGATAATTGGTTCTTTTATAAATGAATAATGATCCTTGATTTATGAAGGAGAGTTAATCAATTAGAATATGGATCTTAGTTAAATATAGAGAAAAATTTAATTAAAGGTCAATGATGATCAGTTTAAGGAGTAAATATTTATCCTTAAGTTATTCTTAGAATGTAATTCTTAATAATGGAAGGATATGCTATCAGGGAACAAACGGGTTGACTTGTAGGTCAAATGATTAAACTTAGACACTTGAAGTATACTTGAAATGAAAACTGAAAACCTCTACACTTAACTCATCTATGTGATATTAGTAAACCAAAACATGTGTTTGCATCGTGTGTTCTATATGCTTCTTGTTTTGGGTTTTTGGGTTGACTAGTGTTGACCAGTCCTAGGTTGTTACCAGAGGCTCGAGAGTTATGAGATGTGTTGGCATGTTGATCTTATTTGGTCTCGATCTTTATAAGCCCAACCATGGTAATGTGATCGTATGCTCTATGAAATGTTTGTATTTACTGATTATTATTGTTCATCAATCTTCATGTGTGAAACTGAGATGTATATGAGATACTTGAGCTAATCATTTTTGAGTCATCGATCAGTTATCCTTGGATTACTTTGTAGTCACGATGATGGGACTAAAATGTGGATTTATTTTTTGATGATGTCATGTTGTGACATGTTTGACTCAACCATTTTGGAGTCTTCGATTAGTATGATTTTGAGATATTCTTGGTTGCTTGTTGAGAACCAATGGATATTGTGATTTATTTTGAGATATATTTTGATTACTGAGAACCAATGATTATTATGATTATCAGTGATGCCTTCAGTTGCCAATAGAGAACTGTTGTGGTCATGATTTTCTATGGATGCTTTTTCAGATGCTCATGAAGATTTCATGATTCTTATCTTGGAGATTTGATGATTCTTCTTATTATGGATTTTTGATGCTTTTATCATGGTTATTTGATGATTATTTTTATGGATTATCTTTTATGATTTTGAGATTTATGATTCCATGAGCTTAGGGTAGGTAATCTACTTGTAGTGTCGGGAAGTGGCTTGCAATGGGGGCCAGAGCCCTAAGTGGCTGCCAGGGTAACTCATTGTAAGTTTGGCTAATAAGTGATAACATTTACAAACTAAATGGGGATTAAATGAACCTAAAAAGATAATTGTTTTGGTTCTCACCCATGCCTTGAGTGCTTGTATAGGCTAGGATGGGAGTAGTGAGAATGCATGGCTGTGACCATGCATTCTGTAGTATGCCTTGTCAGTATGAGAGGATACTAGTGGCCGCATGAGATCAGTATGGACCTGTGGAGCTTAGCTAACTTCCAGGATGACTTGTACATGATAAATGCGATGACACTTTCCCGCTTGCATAGTAGGTTTCCTACATGTCATTGTGTGCCTCTCAAAATTAGATGTCGATTTTGTGTGTGTTGAAACCTTTGAGTTAGTATACTTTTAGGATTCTTGAACTTTTTATGCTGTGTATTGATATCCTATTTGGGACTTGAGATTATCTCCTCAGCACGATGGGAGTGGACCACTTAGGTTCCACGCGGTCGGGTGGTAGTGTATTTTCACTCTTATCATTTGAGATCCGTCTGAGACACCGTGGCTGATGCTTTCTTGGTTGGTATTTATCTTCATTATGATCTTGGAGCATTATGATAGATGATATACCTTATGATGGATGTATTTACTGGTATGTTTCTCATATTGATGATTTGTATATGTTAGATGATGGTATCCTATGCTTTACTTTGCATGTTAGTAGGATGTTTTAGGAGTGACATTCCTACTATGTTAATACTGATGATCTCTTTGATGCTTTGGAATGTTACGCACGGAGGGATGGCTAGGATCCACGATGGTCTAATGATGCTATTTACGGTTGGGAGGAACCGTGCACTTAGTTATTTATATTTATGATATATGGTTATCTTTTGTGATGGATGTTTATATCTTTTGTGATGATGTATCATGTATGATATGTGGTTTCATTTATGTTATTGCATCGTGGATTAATATTAGATGATGATGATGTACTTTATTTACTTGGATGTTTAATACCTTGTGATATGTACAGTGGATGATTGAGCTAAACTAAAATATAATTACAAAAGGACATTTGTATATTGTTTAAGTACATTGGATGTAACATTGTTATTTCATAAGGATGGGATGTTAGATGAATAGTTAATTTAGATGTGATACAACATTAAGGGATCTGTAAAGAATGTAGCCTGTTATGTATATATGTTATGTTTATTTTCATTTGAATTGTTGCTATTGCTTCCGCAAATGTTATGAATGGTTTTATCTTTCATGTTTAAAAAAAAAAATTGTTTGGCAAACTTAGTAAAAATTTTTGAATCACTTGGCGGGGCATTACAGTAACTTGGCACATGAAGGAATTGCTACAGTAACTCAGCACATGAATAAAATTGGATTACTAGGCACATGAAGGAAACTAGATTGCTAGGCACATAAAGGAAATTGCACTACTAGGCACATGAAGGAAACTAGATTGCTAGGCACATGAAGGAAACTGGATTGCTAGGCACATGAAGGAAACTGGATTGCTAGGCACATAAAGGACTACTAGGCACATGAAGAAACTACTAGGCACATGAAGGACTGCTAGGCACATGAAGGACCTACTAGGCACATGAAGGATTACTAGGCACATGAAGGAACTACAAGGCACATAAAGGACTACTAGGCACATGAAGGAACTGCTAGGCACATGAAGGACTATTAGGCATATGAAAGAACTACTAGGCACATGAAGGACTACTAGGCACATGAAGGAATTGTAGAATGAACAAAAAAATGAGTAGGATAACAAGGCAACCCAAGATGCTCCTGCATCATTCTTGATTTCATCCTTTGTAATGTGCCTAGGTAAATGGACTTTGTGTCATTTACTATTTATATATTTGTAGTCATTTAGTGTTTCCATATCTACTCTATGTTAACAAGTAGATGTTTGTAATCCTTTTGTGCTTTTTGGTTAAAAGCATCCATATTTAATTCATTATAAATCATATATAGGGAGCTATACCTAGATAAATTCAGAGGGTGCTTACACTCTTCAATAGTGAAGTGACCCAACCATTAGTGCTGATTGGTCTTCTTACTTGGGCATTTGAAGTTATTTTATACATATTTTCTTGGATGAAAATATTTTCACTAATAGATTTTTGGTGACTCTACTAGGGAAGGAAATGAAGATCATTGCCTAACATTTGTTTCCTTAGTTTTATGGTTATCTCTATCTATAGGAGATTGGTGACTCTATTATAAATTTTTAGAAATTTTTGGTTAAAGAGTCCAGTGTTTTCATTTTTAGAATTTGAAGTACCTCCCAAAGAATGAGGGTTGATAGCTCTATTGAAGAAAGATACCCATTAGCCTTCATTATATATAAAGAAATCTTAAAATATTGGATTCCAGTAAGGGGTGAAGATACCTCTGAAATCTTTATATGTGTCCCATCATTCAAAGACAATCCCATTAGAGAGCTTACTAAAGAAGTTGCAACACAAGTAAGCTGGCTAAAATCATTTTATGAAGCCATCCTCATAAAGAAGAAACCCCAAGTGCAAGATCTAGAAAAATAAAGAGATTTATGTGAAAATGAAGAAATAGCTGAAGTGGAAGACAAGTAGGAGAAAGATCTTGGTGAAGAAGGAGTGGGAAGCTGACAAGAAGATGAGTATCTAGATGCTCTTTAGCCAACATGATTCCCATCTCCACATCACCTCTAGTAAGTCTTGAAGTTGAGATAAAGAATTTAGATTGCCCATCATTATTTTCATCTAATGAAAATTTTGAGTGTATTCAGAAAGAGGATGATGTATATTTTCAATTGGCTTCTATGACTATGGAGACTTGTATCAAGTCTTTGCCTATGATTTCATGCCATAAAGATAGTTCATCTTTTGATGCCCAAGAAGTGAGTAAAGGGTCTAATTTCCCTCTTATGTGCCAAAATGAAAATGTGGAAAACATTGCAATGGTAGGGAATCAATTAGAAGATGTAAATGATGAAGGTATGTAGGACATCGAGAGTATATTATGCTCACCTATAGAAATCACAGAAGATTTTAGCAAGGAACTATGTTCAAAGAATGACAATTTATTAAAACCTTCCCTTATAAATGACTCTCAGCTATTCAAGGAGATTGAAAAAAGGATGGTTAGTGATTTCCAAGAGACTACAAAGATACATGATGAAAACCATACAAGTATGGCTAAGGTAAAACATAGTTCCAATTTAGTACCTTTGATTTCTAAACCTAATGATGTAGATATCTATTTTGTTGATCCTAAAGTTGGTCATAATATGCTGATTGATAAGTTAGGAACTAAGCTTCAAGCATTTTATGAGAAGTATAGAATAGAAGTTCCTATGCAAGTATCATACACTCACTCTGATAGTTTTGAAGTATTTATGTTTGATGAAGGAAATGAGTTGATTAAAAGTGATCCTATGCTAGATGAGGCATCTCTTTGCTTACAAGTTGACTATGATATCAAATTCCATATGCAAATTGTGAGTCTTTATGACAGTATTTCTAGATATTGTGCACCTTTTCTTGAAAAGGTTTTTTCTTTTCAAAATTTTCAATTTGAAGTGAAACCTAGCTGGATGCATGTTGAGTATCATTCCTTAAATGAAGAATGCTATGATGAGATGTGGCTATTTGGAACAAAATCTTGGATTGCCAAAAAATTTCATACTATGAGTTTGAGTTTTAGAATTAAAGAAGTCGCCATTAAGCAGTGGTATGGAGCTACTCTATTGAGGCATAGTCTGCTAATGTAGAAAAGCTCCTACTTCTCCTACCTAGTAAATGGATTTACATAAATTCTCCTTTCTTCTAGTTCTCATGGTAGGTTCTTTTCCTACCTTTGTAAATATTGTAAATATGTTTTAGTGTGCATAGTGTTAGTCTAAATAATGTGCAAGCTTTGGGCTTGCTGGTAGCTTTGGTGTTTTTGGATTTTGTTGGTTGGCTTTGCCCTACTCCCCTCCACCCTCTCTGCAAGAAGCTCCTAGTTTCCTCTTCTTGGTGACTCTATTTTCCCAATGGTTAAGACACTCATCTTTTGCTAGAGATTGCTAGAGTTCTCTATTTTTGCATTAAAAATAGTCTCATAGTTAGAGCACTATTGGTACACATATGGACCCAGATTTTAAACTTTAAGTTTCAAGTTTTGAACCTATTTGAACTACTTCAAACTCAGTTCAAAGTGGTTCAAAGTGGTTTAGAGGTTCAAAATGGTTTGACATATAGATGTAGAATCAAGGTTCGGGCTCAATATTTTCAAGGTACACCAATTCAATGTTCATTATTTAGAGGTACAGCCACATGGATGATATTCTTAGATATTCATAGTTCAAAATCTTTGAAAGTTCTGATCTAGTTTAGAAATAAACTCATTAATCGAATTGCAAGTTTTAGTCAAAAGTTCAAAATCTAGAATGTTGGGGCTACCTCTCAGGATACATATCACTCCAAGTCAAAATTTCATTCATAGTTAGTCAATCCTATGATGGAATGTAATCAATATGAATTGTTCATAATATCCTTAAATGAGGGTTTTCAAACATGGTGATTTCTATGTTTGAGAGAAGATGTCATGCGAGGCTGACAATGATAGTAGCTCCATGAATCTTTGTTGGATCCAAAACATGCTCAATTACTTAGGGAAATAGAAGTCCATATGAATTTTTTTTGATGGATTTACTAAGGATTTGGAGGTGGAATTCATGCATTTGCAAATATTGTTGGGAGAAGCTGTTGTAATTTCTATGACTATGAATTTGTAGGAAGCCAGAATTTTAGTCTCAATGTTGGGGGTATAAATCCCAATCTAATTGTTGGATCAACCTATTTTTAGATATTTTTGAAGAAAAATAGTTATCTAAACCTCCTCCAAGCAGCTTGAAAATATTCTTGATGGATAGAAAATTACACACATTTTAATGTAGCACTATCAAAATGGTCCCCGACACCCAAAAAATGATGCCAGAAAAAATAGATCCCATTTTGGGGGTCATATCTAACAATAAAAACTTTTTATTGGGCTTAATTTTAGATATGTATGGCTAAACCTAGTTCTATAAATCCTCTCTAAATAATTTTTTCATATTATTTATGGATCAAAAGTTACAGGTTTTTGAGTGCAACACTATCAGATCAACAATGACAGTGACAAAATGTAGAGAATAGTAAAATAGTCATGTTGCGAGGATTATATCTCACAATAAACCATTGGGTTGACTTGAATTTTGGATATGTGTTGTAAATTCTAGTTTTACAAATCCTCTCCAAATGGTGTTGTAAGATTCCTTCTAGATCAAAAGTTATGCTCAGATGACTGTAGTGTTATCAAAATTGTATATGACTATCATAAAACAATGACAACACTTTACAACCAACAGATGCTACCTATTATCATGCATATATCATAGGGGCCTCATATTTTCAAAGATATAAGAAAAGGTTTATAATGATATAAAAACATGGAAAAGGGGAAGTCATAAGGTTTTTCAAGATTCAGTTAGGGAAACTGAAAAGTTTTCATGGGAAATGAGAAGATAATAAATAAGCCAGCAACAACAAAGAATGGGGTTCCACTTTTTACTCTTTCCCAGAGGTTGCAGACTTGGTGCTATAGTAGAGGGAGTTTAAGTGTTTCCAATTTTTTGAGTTTTCCATATTTTTCATCCAAAGGAAAAGAAAATCAAACTTTGTGCTATGAGGAACATGGCTGTTATTTTTCTAAACTTTGTGTAATACCCTAACTAACACATAACCATACAACTAAAATCAATCATACAAAAGAGATTAAATCCTGAAGCATTTTTTTTTTTTTAAATAATCCTATTACAAATTATCCTTTACACAAAAAATAGAGTAAAGTACTCATAATCAGCAATGTATATATCCAAAGTTATTACATCAAAGTATACGACATATCGATACTCTTATTAAAAGTATAACAACAGCAATAAAATACATTCAAATTATTCACTAATTTTAAATATAAGCAACCAGTATTCTTCTAGGTCCGTAATCAAACATATCTCAAACCTGAAAACAAATCAACACAACCACAACACACAAAATAGGGCTTAGAACACAATTAAGTCAATAAAACTTCTAGTGAACCTGCACGTTAGATTTTATAATAAAACTATCATCATTAAATCCAAATAGCAGATCTATTGAAAATACAATTTTCTTTTCACATTAAAATTGTAATGCAAGTACATAATTTCTTACATGCAGATATGTAGAAATAAACTCGCATAGAATATGACAAGGTAATGATCTAGTAGTCCATGGGTGTCAACATAAGAATCTACGTTCAACCACTCGTAGAACTCACTATGTCAGGTGAAACCATAATGTTCTTATCTTATTATATGATTCTCGACCCATAAAATTTTAAATGTTACCACTTGATTAAATAACTATCATAAACTTTCCCATAAGGATCTAGACTAGCGTCAGAGGGCATCTGGCATCATAATTCTATCACCACAAGTTACTTGCTTTATGACAGCCACCCAATCTAAAGGATCACACTTGCATAATCTAACATACACATAATTTAAGTTATACTAATTGGAAGAAATCATAGATTAAATTTTCCAATTCCAACTAATACACTTATCTCATTTGCTTCAATATAATAATTGAATCTATGAGGCCTCGCCCCAACCCTTCATAGCCTTAGTTATTACTTTATCTTTTTGTTACTCTCGACTCAAGATGTCGAGACATTATTAGATACTTGAACATATCATATTATTTCATGATTGTGTGATGTTATTTTTAGATATTTGATGTCCGTCATTTAATGCATTATGTATATGTATGTGATGAATTAAGTAAAATGTAGGATTAACACATTGATTTTGGAATCTTTATGATTAAGGATATAAGTAGGATGCAAGAAACCCTGATTTATGTATGTTTCAATTTATGTAAATTTTTGATATGTATATATGTACGTGTGATTTTTGGAGCTACTGATGTGTGAAATGAGTGTGCAGATATTTTAGCTGAGGAAATCGACAAAGGAATATAACTGATCTCTATGTGTTGATTTTTGGAAACCTTCTTGTTTGTAATTCAAGTATTGTATTGTGAGATGTATGTATGTATCCTTTTTGTGATCAGTTAATGTTAATGTTCGTAACTATGTTCTTTTAGTGTTGCTTGACACTCGTGAATTGTTTGTGCTCTTTAGCATGCTAGTTAGGGTCAGCTGTGTAACCCTTGGACCTAAGTCAGTTTAAGATAGTGTTAGTTTGCTAATTGAGTTCTTAATCGAGGTTAGTCATCCCTTAATCTGAATTAGTGCTTAATCACAATTTTAGAGTTGTTAGTTGGTCCTTTTTATTTCCTAGATTTTTGTTTGGCTCTAAAACTTTTTCCTAAAGCTTCAAACATGAAATTATTATACCCAAAGGGTATGGGTATGAGTTAGGGGTCTTTTCCAACCCCTAAGCCCCTTTTGTTGACTTTTGAGGCCACTCAAAAAGTCCCTTTTTTCCTTTGTGTGAAAATTGCATGTGGTTATCATGAGTTGTCTTACCTCACCTCCACTTAGTGTTTAACCATAGTGTGGGTTGAGTTAGGAGTTTCTAGAATTGTAAGTGGGTGGGAGAAGTTATTGTTCCCTTTGGTGGTTGAGTTTGAGGCTTATTTAGAGGCCCTTCTTGGTCTAGTTGAGGTTGTTACCCAATCTCTACATTTAGAGAGGAGTTCTTGAAGATTGAAGCAAGGAAAGAGAAGCTCTACTCAAACTTATTCATTTTCCATTACCTCTTTGTGAAGGTAGGAATTGTCATCTCCCTTGTTCAGATTTCATTCTTGTTTCATGCTTATGCTACCTTGTTGTTGTTTGAATGTTTGTATGTTTGTGGGTATGTTGGGAAGATTTGAAAATCATGTTATTTTTGGATGATTTCCTTTCATGTTTATATTTGAAAATTGAGATTTTCTTGCATGGGTGTTTTGGTATTACTCACCCTTGGATAGGGCAGAAGTGACCAATTTTGGAAAAGGTCTATTTAGTCAGACTCCAACCAGTGTAGAGTGTCTTCTCAGGAAGAGAAGAGGGAGAAAGGTAAGGTGTTATGGGCCCCTACCTATCAGCACAAACCTTGTATGATTATGGTATGTTGAAATGGAAGAATGGAAGTTCTTGGTTTATAGCCCCAATTAGGCATCTGTTTGGTGTTGTGCTTGACTTCTCCTGGTTGGAAGAATCCACCTTTCTCTAGTTTTGATTCATTGTGAATCCTATTGTGGAAACCTTGTATGAATATGCATGTTTGATTTTTTCTTGGTCATGCTTGTTGTCACCTGATCAGCTTTTGTTCCCTCCTCGGTTTGTAGTAATGTGTTGCAGAATTTGATATGGAACCCTTGATGAGGGTCATGAAGGAAATTTAATTTAAGTGATGTAATTCAGGATGGAAATCCTATGTAATTATATTTTCAAACTTTGTTGGATTGGCAATGAAGCTGGGTTTTCTTCCTGATTCTTTCCCTGCTGAGCCCTTGAATCAGGTTTGCCAATAAAATTGGTGTTTGAGTAAAATTGTTTATCTTGTGATTTAATCATAATTTCAAATTAGATGGATGCACATCAGGAATAAGATGATTTGATGAGGGTTTAATTGGGCAATTTTCAAGTTTCTTATATATTCCTTATATGTTCAAAATGATAACTATGTTGAGGAAAGAAAAATAATTATGGTTTATAGTTCAATTCAAGTTGGTTGAGAAATCAATTAATCTTGTATTATTGTGCCTCAATGTTTAAACCTATGTTTTTAAATCTATCAAAAAAATATATACATTGCTTTGAAATCTTTACTTAGAAAAAAAGTTGGCAAAGAAAAAAAAGTTTTCCAAGAGAGTAAAACTCTCTAGTTTTTGTATGAGGAGGCAATTTAATTCCTCTTATCACAACATAGAATCTTATAAAGATTCCTTTTATATTTTGTTTGAAAAATATAATTATGAATTAATCAATTTATAAGTGAATGCAACAATTCAAAAAAATAGTATATTGACCTTTAAAAAAAGTAAATATCCTTTTAAATATCAATTCTACCTATAAAGCTTTATATATTAAATGCTTTACTCTCACCTTGGGCGGCAGTTAGGATGCTAGCATTTTAAAAAGGTTTAAATAAATTTTTGTTCAATAGCAAAGTCAATGGGGTTTATGAGGGTGACGTCACCCTGTCCCCTCACACTGACCTTGTGCAGTGGTCATATCTCCTTGTTTTGCGCATCATCTTTTTGCAAAATTTGTAAGGCTTATGCAATATTTGTTATGTTTGGTTACTCTACCTTATCCCAGGCCAATGCATGTTTCTTACCCCCATGTCCCATCCCATCTTCATTCATTAAATGGGCGCTCAGCATGGTGGAAGTATTAATAGTTTTGCAAAGTAAATGGTGATGGGAGGGTGACATCACCTGTCCCCCCATCCCATCTCACCCCTTTCCTTCTATTTTTTCTTTAAGTGCTTAGGGCTTTGGCATGGAGATTGGTTATAAAAAGATTGTGTACCTTTTTACTTGGGGAACAAACTCGCAGGCCATCTATGTGGGACAGGGCATAGGCCTAGGGTGGCTTGGGGAAGAGAGGAGGTGTAGGGTCTTAGGTGGGTTTATTAGGGTTAGTAGGGTTGAGGGTTAGTTGTTAGAGTAGTTAGTAGGTAGGTTAGTCTTATTTTTTAGTTGGTAAGTAGGGTTAGAATAGAGTTAGGTGTTAGTATAGGGTTAGTTTAGTTTTTACTCTATTTTAGATTAGTATGCTATTATCATTAGTTTGTTAGGATTAGTTTTGTTCTTTAAGTGTTAATCAATGTTTTGTTATAACTTAGTTTAGTTTATTTTAATTTAAGATTAGTTTAAAATTAAAGTTATTTTAAGTTTTTAGATAGCTTTGTTTTAGGAAATGTATTTTTTTTTTATGTTTTAGAATTTAGTTAGTTAATTTAATAAATGGATTGTAGTAAATTTGGTTATGTTAATACATTTATATAAGATAATTGTTTTAAAATTTATATTAATGTATTATAGTCGAGATTTTAATTAGTTAGTAATTTTAAATAGATATATATTTTATTTTAGTTAGTAGCTATTATAGTTTTAATTTGGTGCTAATTGAAATGGGTTTTGAATGGTGATTTTATTAGAATTAAAAGGATAAGTTTAATTTTGTTATAATTTAAGTATCATGTTAAATTAATATTATATTATAGGTTCTATCATCATTTAACTTGTGCAACTTTAGTTCTCTACTAATATTTTTTTTTTGAAAACTAATTTTAATGTATTATTGATTTATATTTAGTTAGTAGGTATTAGATTTAGTTATTTGTTAGTAAATGAAATTTAAATTTAATAAGATTAGATGGTTAATTTTTATGTTAAGATAGTCGAAATGTTTAAAGTTAATAAATTTTAGATATATTTATTTAGCTTTAATTTTAGTCAATTTTTTTTTTTTTAAATGACTTTTCACTATCGGTTAGATTGGAAATCGATAATTGTCTAAGAGATTTATAGTTGATTTTTGATTAGTTACTTTCAATTAATCCAAACTCGAACACATTTACATTGTCATTTAAATAATTGTTTCTTATTGTTGAAAGTTAATGTAAGAACATAAGTTTATCGATATAAATCTTATAACAAAAGTTTCAAATCTTAATCACGTAATCGTCCTCATGTTTATAATCTTAAGACATAATGTAGAGTACCTATACTAAAACTATTATCAATCATTTCAACTTAGAGCATGTTTAATTATTAATTATTATTCAAAAAAATTGTGTGTGTTTTTGCCCTTGTATTTTGGGCATGACAGAATCAGCGAACAGAAATATCATATGAAACAAAACAAAACCATATTTGTAACCTTTCATACACTTCACAATTTATGTAACCAAACAGCCTTGTCCTCTTTAAACTTCACAAGCAACCAAGTTTTTGAAAACACAAATCAACTATACTCTAATTTGATTAGTAAATAATTGACTATCTCAAGATTCACAAAATATACATTTCAAATTTTAAAATACCAAAATAAAACTATCCACAAATACTATTACTAATTAATGTCAGAATATAAAAAAAAATTAAACAATTTCCATTTCCATAACTAGCCATCACAACAACCTCTTGATTATTATTATAAACTTAAATTCTAACAATCTATTCATAAAGAAATATACATATATTGATACATATAAATATATATATATATATACATACATACTTACGTATACCAACATATATATATATATATATATATATATATATATATATATATATATATATAATTATAGAAAACCGTATGATTATAAAGTTAGAATTGAAATAAATGAATATTCATTTCCATTTTCTATTTTAAAAATTTGCTGATACCAAACAACTATAATCTCCTAATACAAAATCATCACCCTACTATGTTAAATCTGCGACACACACAGAGTCCCTATTACCAAATTTACTCATTCCTATGCTCTAGTTTGACAAAATGCCTCTTTCCATTCCAATTGTCATCAAAACTCTAAATTACAAATATCGATAGAACTTTAACTAGTGATTTATAAATACTAAACATCATGCAAAAGTAGAGCGTCGACTAAAATTTCCATGTTATTTCCAGCATATTGAAAATAATGATAAAATCTAAGTTGACAAACCAAATCACTAACCCTGTTATAAAAATCAGTCTGACTATTTAGTCTTACATCCATATCTTAGTTTGCGAATATAGTACATAATGTCTACTGTTACAAATACAAAATAATTGTCTAACCCAATCTACCCAAACCCGTGACTTTAGACTTAAACTAATTCCAAATCTAAACTCATCAAACTATTGACCAATTAAACTCCCCCATTAACACATTTAAGCCTACGATTCATAGTTGCATGTTCATAGACTGTGTACTCGTGATCATAACCGAGCCGTATTCAACCAAAAAAAAAAAACCAACTCATTGCAACACAAGAATAGAGCACTCTAATTTTCATACCCGATTCTGGGTTTGTACTGAATTTGACAATGAACACACCAAATTTGACATATTTACGAAACTGAGAGTCATATTTTCCACATAGCCACTACTAATTTGATAAACTTCATACAAATGAAACAAAACAAATGAATCAGATAAGAGTTAAGGAAAAGCCCCCTGCCTGAAAAAGTGCGAGATGAAACACAACAAAGCTGCTAGGAGAATCCTCCTTCAAACTTGAAACCCAAGCTTCCAAAACCCTCTATACCTTGCCACAGAGAACAATAAAATCTCTGTAAAAGATGATAATGTGAACAATGCAACAACAGAACCAACAATAACCCACAATAACAAAAGCATAAACCTCTATAATGCTGGTTCGAAATGGAAGTCTCCATTATTGCCATCAATCTTCCCACATAAAATGCAGAGAAGCTTGCTAAAATAGAGCATCCATAATGCCTTAACTAAAACCAACAATGGCAGTCTGAACTCGAGCATCAACCAGCTCGACAACCAAAACAACTGATTAATGTTTATTATTGTGAGTATTTCCTAACCCCACTATCTGAGCCACATTCAATGCTTGGCAAGAGAGGTACCAGCTCACAACCCAAAAAACTTGCCCTCCATTAAAACCCACTACCACTGTCGCCATCACCAAGTCCAAAAACCCCATGTCAAGGTTTAGTTTAGGAATCGATAGACTTAGGCATAGTTAAAGATTTAGATATTAACACTTTGCTAAATCCCATCGATAGGTTAGTTTAGGCACTAACCCATACTAACTTAGTATTAAGTACTAATTTATCATTAATATGTATATCAATATAAATATTAACATTTGTATCAACATTAACATTAATATTAATACTTATATTAATATTAATATTTATATCAACATTAATATTAATATTATGATTATTCCTAAGTAATAAAAATATTGTCTACTAATTATAAGTATACATATATGTATACATATCATTTATAACTTGTATTAATATAAATACAAGCACACCAATACTCAAAAATTACACACACACACACACACACACACATATACACTAATATATATATATATATATATATATATATATATATATATATATATATATATATATATATATATATATATATATATATATATATATATATATATATATATATATATATATATATATATATATATATATATATATTTATTTATTTATACTAATGTACTCATACTTATATACATATACATATACAATGTTATAAATATATGTATATATATATACACACTTAAGAACTGGCACACAACAGAATCAAGAAACTAAAAAATATATTTTAAAACCTCTATAAATACCAATCAGAAAGTACGAATCAATCAAAAACAAGACTGAAACCATACTAACATTACTTAATAAAATTGATTTTAGAATCCAGATTAATTCAGATGACAACATTCTGAACATAACATAAAATTGGAAACATAAAAACATCTGTTTCTAAGAATCAAATTTTGAATAACCTCTGAATTCTCAAAGAGTTCAACATAATAAAACATGATTTAAAGTAACTTAACTAGTACCAAACCAATCAGAAAACAACTAATCATAGATTCCAAAGTATTAAATGTAGAAGGTTAGGGCCATGACACTTTGTATCAAGGATAGGGGAAACCTTGTTTTCAAAATGTAATGCAAGGAAGGGAATTTATGTTTCTTTAGATTATGATTTTGATGCAGTTGTGTAATAGGATCTTTGTATCTTTTGCACTTCAGAGAAGGGAGGTCTTGGAAGATAAATTGCATATCAAAACTTGGAGTTTGGGCAATTTTCTTTCCACTAATAGTGATCTTTGTATCACTTTGGTTTTCTCTAAATACATTTTACTATCATTATTTCTTGAATATGTTTGATTACAAAATATTTTTAGAGATTTGTTTCTTCACTTTCTCAAGAGGATGGAAAATATGTTTCTTGATTTCATCCTTTGTAATGTGCCTAGGTAAATGGACTTTGTGTCATTTACTATTTATATTATTGTAGTCATTTAGTGTTTTCACATCTACTTTGTGTTTACAAGTAGATGTTTGTAATCCTTTTGTGCTTTCTAGTTAAAAACATCCATATTTAATTCATTGTAAATCATATACGAGAAGCTATACCTGATGCAGAGCCACACCTTGGAAAACTCAAGAGGAATCAGTCACTCAACTGAGTTGCTTCAAGGGGCATCTACAACCTCCAGGATCACACACTAAAATTAGATTCAATAAACAAAACTTTGAAAATAAAATCCCCCAAAATATCTTCTTGCTGCCTCCGGATAGACCTGCACTCAAACATGAATAACTTTTGAACCAAAAATGATTTACTCAATCTAACCATTCAGATTTGGTGTCACTAAGTTTCAAACAACATATAAAAATAAGAGAGAAATCCAACAGTTCAAACCCGAGATATTGACCACGCATCGGAGTACATTTTTCTGCAAAACATTGCTTCTTGTTGTCTCTAGATAGACCCGTGAACAGACATGTATAACTTTTGAACCAGACAATATTTTCTCAATCTAACCATTGATATTTTTTGTAACTAGGTTTCAAACAACATATAAAAATTTGAGAGAAATCCAATAGTTAAAACTTGAGATATTGACCCCGCATCAGAGTACATTTTTCTGCAAAACATTGCTTCTTGCTGTCTTTAGATAGGCCTGCACTCAGACATGAATAACTCTTGAACCAGATCAAAAATCTTCAATCTCTCTTGTGAAGATGGGCGTAATTAGGCCTATAATAACATATCCAAAGCTCATGAAAATCCAACAATGCATTTGGGAGATATTACCCATGCACTGAGACTAATTTTCTGCAAACATACCGAATTCGACCCAAAACTAAAACTTTTTAATCTTCTGCAAACTATCAACTTGTTTCCAGTGAGAAGATAAGAAAAATCCATTCAAAACTTAGACCATCGAAAACTTGCACAAAGACAAAATGAAAAAAACATTCCATATCTCTCCAAATTTGATTTTTCTCTGTCTTACATAGCCGACTGGCTCTCTTTTTAAAACTGATTTTCTTTTCCTAATTAAAGGATGTGAAACGTTTTCTTTCTATCTAGAAAAGAAAAATGTCTTCTATCCAAAAAAAGGATAAGAATCTGAAACATTCTTTTCCTACCAATATTAGACAGTCTAAATCAAGAATATTCCAAAAAACTACCTACTACCTATTATTGGATTCTAAAAATCATTAAACACTCCACCTACAAACTAAAAAAACTATTCTAATTTAAGATCCACACACCTGGTCCTAGGTGGCTATATCTGGAGAGCTTATTGAACTGCTACTCTAGGTATGCCACCACATGTAGGACGTTATTACAAATTTCAAAAACTAAAAGCATTTAAAACATAACATTAAATTCCCTATTACATTTTCAACAATGTTGCCTCCTATAGCATTTCTCTTGTTTGCCACTGCAGCATACTCCCCTGTAGAATGAATCTCAAGTCCTCTTGAGATGATGTGTTGTAGAAATGAATCTCATTCTTCTTTTGAACTTTCCAATTCCTTTGAACTAGGATGAGCATATCTACAAGAAAAACAAAAATAATATCCAACTTCTCCACCTTGTAGCTTCGATTCTTTAATGCTGTAAATGTCACAGAAAATTCTCCAGCATGATTCACTATATATGAAATCTGCATCCCTGCATAAACATTATTAGAAGAAAACATATCATCAGCATTAATATTATTTGAGTTCTCTTTTTGAATATGAGCTTCCTTATACACCATGTAATGTGCATCATATCTATCTTCATCAATAGTAACCATAAATTTATCTGCTTCTTGACTATCAACCAGTTTCACATCTTGAATCTTAAGAATCGTATTTATCTCTTCTTCCTTTATTAAACATTTATCATCATCTTGATCTTCTATAGTAATCTCACTTTCAAATATCTCTTTCTTATTACAACTTTGCTCAAGAACAATAATAGTATTGCACTCTTTCCTTTCTTCTCCAAGCTGAGTTTCCATACTACCGCCATGCCTTTTCCATTCTCCCACAATGGCTACAAATTTTTCCCATAAATCAGATTCTTCTTTAGAACTTGTTGTTACACATTCCTTAGCTTCATCTTCATGCCATTCCTCTTGACATTTTTCTTCATTATGCATATTTAAGGCTTCATCAGTTGCCTCTAAAATCTTTTCCATAGGAGTACCTTCCAGCATTGTACTCTTCTCTATTTTCAAAGGACATGTTACTATTCCAACCATAAATTGTTCACACTCAAATCCCATAGGACTTTCCTCTTTATTCTTCTCATCAACATTTACTTGCTGCAATTTATCTTCTTTCTTCTCTTCAAGTTCTTTCCCTTCCAAAGGACAACTTACATCTATCATTGTTGAGATTTTTGTACCAACTTCACATACATCTACACTCTTTATGGCTGCCTTCTCTGTAGTTTCATTTGCCTCTACCAAAACTTCTTTCACTTCCTCCTTCACTTCATCATGCATTAGAAATGCTATCCTATCAATAAGACCTATACTTCTTGATTCCTTCCATGTTGTATCATCCTTTAATGGAAGCAAAACCATCTTCTTCCCATTCTTGTTGACAGTATATGTGTTCTCTCTACAACCATATATGGTTGACCTGTCATATTGCCATGCTCTTCCCAAAATCAAGTGACAATCTTTTAAAGGCATAATATCACATTCAATGGTATCAAAATATGGTCCAATGTTAAAAGAAACATATGACTTTTCGAAGACATCAATCCACTATTCATCTCCTAACCCATAAGCTCTGTAAGGTAAATCATGAGGTATTCTTGGAAGATTCAGTTTCTCAACCATTTCTACTGAGATTATATTTTCAAAGGAACCACTATCAACTATAACTTTGCATACCTTATTCTTGCACTTGCACTTTGTTCAGAATATAGAATGTCTTTGGCTATAGCTTTGTCTTTTTGCTTCTTCTTCTTCTATTATTCCTCAGCTAGGTTATTTTCTTCTTATCTAGTCTCTTGGACTTCTTCTCAGACTACTTCTCTCAATCTTTCACAATCACACAAACATATACACAACTACTTTTTCCCAAACCTTTTGCTGAGCTCTGATACCAAAAATGATGTAGAGCCACACCTTGGAAAACTCAAGAGGAATCATTCACTCAACTGAGTTGCTTCAAGGGGCATCTACAACCTCCAGGATCACACACTAAAATCAGATTCAATAAACAAAACATTGCTTCTTGCTGTCTCTAGATAGGCATGCACTCAAACATGAATAACTCTTGAACCAGATCAAAACTCTTCAATTTCTCTAGTGAAGATGGGCGTAATTAGGCCTATAATAACATATCCAAAGCTCATGAAAATCCAACGGTGCATTTGGGAGATATTACCCATGCACTGAGACTAATTTTCTACAAACATACCAAATTTGACCCAAAACTAAAACATTTTAATCTTCTGCAAACTATCAACTTGTTTCTAGTGAGAAGATAAGAAAAATCCGTTCAAAACTCAGACCATCAAAAACTTGCACAAAGACAAAATGAAAAAAACATTCCATATCGCTCCAAATTCGATTTTTCTCTGTCTTACATAGCCGACTGGCTCTCTTTTTAAAACTGATTTTCTTTTCCTAATTAAAGGATGTGAAATGTTTTCTTTCTATCTAGAAAAGAAAAACGTCTTCTATCCAAAAAAGGATAAGAATCTAAAACCTTCTTTTCCTACCAATATTAGACAGTCTAAATCAAGAATATTCCAAAAAACTGCCTACTACCTATTTTTGGATTCTAAAAATCATTAAACACTCCACCTAAAAACTAAAAAAACTATTCTAATTTAAGATCCACACACCTGGTCCTAGGTGGCTATATCTGGAGAGCTTATCGAACTGCTACTCTAGGTATGCCACCACATGTAGGACGTTATTACAAAATTCAAAAACTAAAAGCATTTAAAACATAACATTAAATTCCCTATTACATTTTCAACAATGTTACCTCCTATAGCGTTTCTCTTCTCTACCACTGCAGCAATACCTAGATAAATTCAAAGGGTGCTTACACTCTTCAATAGTGAAGTGACCCAACTGTTAGTGGTAATTAGTCTTCTTACTTGGGCATTTGGAGTTATTTTATACATATTTTCTTGGAGGACAATCTATTCATGAACAACTATTAAGTCCAATTCTAGCAGCTAATAGCTCATAATTCCAATGAGAAAATGTCACTATTTATACACATCCTTAAGGATTCCTTTAATCAAGCTTCCTAACCCTCTAGGAGGATCTTCTATGTTTTAAGGAATGATCCTCAATTAGTTAATCTTTCCTCTTTGAAACTACCTTTCAAATCAAACTTCATAATCCTCTATGAGGACCCTCTGTGTTCCATAGAACAACCCTCAATTAGTTAGCCATCTTCTTAAAGGGTTACCTTTAATGTCCACGATATTTTTCTATCCAACCTTCTACATTTAATCTTATTGTGATCAACCATTATTTCTTATAATTATCAATCTCAATAGTCTAATAATATTTATTTATCTAATCTACTTTCTTGTTTTAACAATTACTAAAAATTTCCTAATGATATTAAGAATCTTCACATTTTGAATTATATAAAATAGATTAATAATAATTATTGCTATATACTAGTACTATTATAAAATAAGTAAAGACAACTCACATAATTAATAAATATTACTACCTAAACTAATTATTCCTCACATAAATAATAAATAACTAAATATGCCTACACTCCCATTATATATACTTACCTACTTACCTTAGCTTTAGATGATGTGGGCCTCCTTGAATTCTTTGTCTTTGATATTGGTTTGTGGCTCAAGAAACATGTATGTGGGGATTACTCTCCAAGTCTATATGATCTCAAACTCCTATGGATCTGTTGGCTCAAAATTATCAATGACTAGTGTTGAATGGACTTGACTCTAATTTAGTGTATCTTCTTTGGGTTCGAGTCCTTTCAAGTGTGTCTTCTCCTTAATTACATGTGTTAACCTTAATGTCCTTTGCTATGGTGACATGGAATACCTTTTTGTGATTATCCATACACTTTTCCTATCAGTAATCATACGTCTCCTTCCTCCTTGCTCATTTGACTTATTGATTCACAACTTATGGTGTAGGGTCCCATGCTTAATTATTTATTTTCTACACTTTCATATATGTATTTCTTAAAATATTCTATTTGTGAATTGATTTTATTTAAACTACTAATGTTAACATTATTATTTAGTATTGATCTTTTTATTATTTCATATTAACCATAAATAAGATAACATTATTTTATGGTGTATTTATTATTAGATAAATAATCTATACAATATACATGTTTTGATTACAATCGATTTGGGCTCATGAGAGCTATACGGTATGGAAACAACACTACATTCTATGTAATATTTTGTGTCTTATCTCATTTTTTGACATGTTCTTTTTGTTCTTAATAGTTATGGGTGTTTTTGTCAAATTTTAACTTATCTATGTGATGTTCTATTCTTCTACCTGATTGGTCTATTAATTACACAATAATTTAACTAAAAGAAAATTGCATGTTTTTAGTATCTTCTCTTTACTTGGGTTATGGTGATATCATATAGAAATAGCATGCATGATTATAGATTTTTTATTTAATTTTCTATTGTGTAGTTTAAAGTATAACAACAGGAGGTCATATAGAAAATAGTAATATGGCTTATGGAAGGGTCGCAAGTTGCAAGAATATTTATTGTGCAGAAAAGATCCTTTTTTTTTCATATATGTAGTTTAATTAAGGGATTGATCTATAAATAATTATTCTCCCAATACACAAATATAGTTATTCTTGCCCATTCATATTCTAGTGTTTTCTATTTGAAGACTAATTTTTTAATCTATAGAAAAAAAATAAAAATTATTATATAAACTTAGTTGGAGTTTCTTGGCAATTGTGACAATAGTTTCCTTTTTAGTTGTTGTAGATTGTAATGTTTTCTTTCACTATTTATCTATATCCTGTGTCATTCTCTTCTCATATTGTGGCTTTCAATTGTATTCCATTGAGTTCATTTGATATGCATGCTATGAATAAGTTGGCTAAAGTTGCATGTAATTTAATATGTATCTCTCATTATGCTCCCTTTCTCTATGTGAAAACCATGGATTTGTTTTTACGAATCATAACAATTGGAATTTTTTTTTTCTAATGACATCATGAAGTTTTCTAATGTAGATCCATTATTCATAGAGTTTTAGAAACTATATGTATGTGTTTTTACCATGAACATGAAAATTTATATTAAAATATTTTAATTTTATTAATTGTATTTTCATTAGTTTATTTTTTTCTTTAAATTTATGTCTCCAATGAGTCAAGCAAAAATGCATCCTTTAACAAAATTACACATCAGTGTTATTGCACCTTTGTTGGTTTTTTGCACTAATACTTATATCATAAGTGTGGAACAAGAAACATGCATGTAAGTTCAAATAATATAACTAGAAATAATTCTAATTGTAATGATTTAGTCTTAATATAGTAGAAAAACAACCTGAAGAATCCAAAAAAGTCAAGAGTGAACTCTATATCATACCACAATACACAACAAAGAAGAAAATAATTATGTTTTTAATTTATATTTAGAACTCTATTTGAAACAAAAAATCTTCATCCCAAATTCTTTGTTTCCATAAAAACTTGGAATGTTCTAATGATTTTATAAATTCTACTGTATAAGGCCAAGCTATTTCATATTGAATATTCTAAATGTATGATTTTCTTTTATACCTAGGTCAAAGTCATTGTTTTCATTTTTCTACCAAGTTCTCTTCATTGTCAGAAGCATCTATTGTTTTACCTTTTATCAAGTTTTGTGCACTATTAGAAGTCTTTTGCATATCATTTTGAGCTTGATGACCAAGCTATCATGCCACTTACAAGAGTTGGAGGTTATAAATCAATATATAATGATAATTACAAGCCAATTAGATATGAAAAAGTGATCAAAGATTATTGGAAAAAAAATAATAAACTAAATAATCAACATTTCATGCGAACCAATAATAAACTTTGATACTATTTTATCTTCTTACTTCTACTTAAGAATATTAAATTTTACAAGAATTCTTTATTTTCATATTGAAATTGTTTTGTATGCCTCCATATCACTAAATTAATTGCATTGATAGAGTGAAACTATACCATTAAATTCTTAATATAGCCTTATATAAAAAAGACATAAACAAATTATTTTAAAGTGGCAAGCACTCCAACTACAAGAAGCTCTTGTTTCTATAACAATCAAGTATTAGATCTATCATGAGACATAATAACCAAGAAATAAATGAGAAAATTTTACTTAAACACCTTACATAAACATGTGAAAAATGTAGTAAAATATGTGTATTAAAAAGTAGACCCCCTAGAAGATATATTTTACTTTATTATGTTTATATTCTATTAAATCATTCTTTTATACATAGCACATTCAATTTAAATTTCAAACTTATGAATATATTTATATATTTCAACACAACTAGAGAAAGTTATGATAACCCACTTTCTTTACTTACACTTGAAATTACTAACCTAAAAGGAGAAAATTTGACACTAGTTTGGAAATGTATTGATAGGAAAGATATTGAAAATTAATTATTCTTGAACAACTCTTCTAAAGTATTTTTTTCCAAGTGATCAAAATATTGATTAAAAGAAAATAATAAAGAGAATCTATATATGTGCTTCCTATATATGCATTGCATTTATTTTGATTGGAATATTAAACTTGGGCATGTGCAAGATCATGGTGTGCCAAAAAGTGCCCATCTAAAAAATATGTAGTTCTGAAATGACTCAAAGCATTTCAAAATCCATTCTGACCTTTCTCCCACCCATCCTTATACCAAACCAAAATATTAATATCTTTATAAGGCCTAGTATTTCTTTGGATACCAACCCTACATGGTCAATTTTAAAAATATCCTAAAAACATGTTTTTGGCATGTTCTTGTGTGTTTTTTACTTCAAACATGTGTTTGATGACTTTTTCTGAAGAATGTTCTTATCTTTCCATAAATGTAATGTCTATCAAATTACAAGTTCAATAAGTAATTATTATTCATTTTCTAATGGAGTTACACATAAAGTGTTGATTGACACATTAATTGAAAAACAAATATAACTTTCAAATGGTATAACATTTTTAAAATCTAAAAGATGGGTCACATATTATACTTCTTCTACTAAAATTTAAATTTAGTAAGTTAAGGTTGTTAGACATGAGAGTTTTTTTATTCCAATAATAGTATACTAGAAAATTCATAATTAATCATTTATTTGGAATAAAAATACCAAAAAACATGTGTCACATCTAGACATGAGTCTTCTTCTTATATATATTATCTTATTAAAAATTATTATCATTTGATTTTGATTAAGATGGTTAGACATAAACCTAATTTTTAATTTTGTCATCAAATTTTTGTACTATTGCACTAAAATTAAAAATTTTGACCAATCAATTTTTTATTTCTTCAAATAAGGCCTAGTAGTTCAGAAACTAAATTGAATTTCATACAAATTATTTTGTGACAAAATTTTGATTGAAAGTTCATAAAATGTTTAAAATTGCATGTCAAGTTGACATAACCCTGACTTGCAAATTTTTCATTGCCACTTAAAGGCATAGTTTGGTTGGCCATGATCCTACACATACCCTCTTATTATATTTAATATCATAATGTATAATGTGGGAAGGAAAACAATTTTTATTTCTTAAAAGGCACAACTCTCATCCATTCATATTAGATATCAACTTAATTATTTTCATCATTATAGTGGACTATTATTTTTGAACATTTGATACTATCTCCTTAGGACAATACTTAGAGTTAACTAATTGTTCATTCTTAATTTCTTCTCCTCCTTCTACCATGTGACCATCTTTACTTTGTTGCATGTTAAAAAAATTCTCATTGTAATGGATATTTTTAATTCCTTGTTGGTTGAGATTATAGGTGATATCTTTGTTATCTTTACAGTCTTTTTCATTTTATTTTCTTTACCCCAAAGCACCAAATATAAACCTATAATGATCACCATCCCACTAATAACACTGCATGTAATGAAAAAGTTAATAAAACTTAATAGCCGTGTATATAAAATATAAAATATATAATTAAAATATCATACAAAATTATAATAATTACCTTCCTAAATGAAGTTTCTCATTAAAAAATATAGATCCAATTATGGCCACTATTATTAACACTAATTGACTAAACATAGTTGTAAACACATGCCCATTTTCCTTAATGCACCATGCCTTTAAACAAAGAGATATTCCCAAAGCTACAACTCTCTGCATAATTTAAGACATAATTCAATCTATTAAGAAATGTATAAGATTACTAATTTGCTCATTTTTATAGAGAAAATAGTATTTAAAATTTACTATTATTAAAATTTGAAAAGGGTTAGAAGAAAGTATCATGGCATACACCAATAAATAATATATAATAATAATAATCATTATATTTTCTTATAATATTTCTTTAGTATATATTGTGTATACTTAATTTTTATAATTTTCTTGATTATGTAATATAAATCATTTTTTAGTATTACATTATAAATTTTATAATATTACTTTAAAAAATTACAATGCATAAATCCAAAATAATTAGAAAGGAGAAAAAAATTTAGTTGATATATTTGAGTACATCTAAAGTAAAAATAAAGAATATTAATAAACAGTAAAATTAAAATACATACTAAATAGATTGTATTAAGAAGTTTGACATCTCTTGTAAGAACCCATGCCTCATAATGATCAAGTTCAAAAATTAGTGTTAGAATAGCATATTTTATAGTTACATTATGTAATAGCATCCAAGGGTCATAACTTTTGACACAGATGTGGGTTTTGGCTGAAATTGTATAGGCAATTTTCTGTGGAGTTATTAGGATTATTAATCAAACATATCTCAATAGGTGGTCATTTTGACATTTTTTTGGGAGCTTAAAATATCATCTTGACCTCCACAATTGGGATTTTGTGGTTTTTCCCGATTTCTTAGAAAGTTGTTTTTGTAATAAATCCAAAATCATATTCTTGATTTTGTAGATTTTTTGGTGATTCATCTTGCATTAGTTAGGGAATTTTCTTGGGAAAAATCAAGATTTGTAGAATGGGTTTTGAAAATAACCAAAATTGGAAAAATCTATTTTTTCTCAAAAATTTGCCAAATATGGTCATTTTCAAAATTGTAATAAGTAGTTATTTTCTTTCATTGTAGAGGTAGAGTAGAGTTGGAAAATTTGAATGAATAATCTGGTATTCTGAAACTTTTGTGTTGTGTAATTTTCTAAGTTATTACTTTGAAGAGTTTGGGCTACATCATTTGGTATTAGAGCAAGCAGATGGGTCAGAGAGGAAGAGGAAGAGGAAGAGGAGGTGTCACACTAATGCATCGATTGGTGTTGGATATGTAAAGGAAGATTGAATGACTCAATGAGCAACTAGATAATCAAGGAATACCAAGAGGGAATGAATCTAATGAAGAGGAAAATTGAAGAGGTGCTGATCAAAATTAAGAAAATATAGATGAAAGGCTAGAATAAATGAGCTATGAAGATAGAGCTCTTAGGGATTTAGAAGGAAAAAGTGAAGCAATAAAGATTTTTGTTTTAGACTATGATGGTAGTCTTAAGCCAGAAGAACTAATAGATTGCTAAACAAGATGGAGAAATTTGTCAAATGGAAGCCTATGATAGAAGAAAAGAAGATGAAGTTTGCATGCACAAAATTAAAAGGACATGCAATGATATGGTGGGATCACCTCCAAAAGGAATGAAATAGAAAGGAAGAGGAATAGATTAAGACATGGAGCAAGATGGAGACAAAGATGAAATAAGAATTCTTACACATGGATTATTCACAAACCCTCTTTCACAGATTCAAAAATTTGAAGCAAAACTTGTCTTCAATGTAAAACTATATAAATGAAATTCTAAAAGCTATCCATGGGCATAGAGAATCAAGAAAATAATGAGAAAATGGCTGATAGATATATGAAAGGCCTAAAATTCTCTATCCAAGATGAACTGAGCATGTGTCATGTTGACAATATGGAGTAAGCCTACCAATTAGCTCTAAAGGTTGAAGAAAGTGGAATAGGCAATATATCAAGAGGAATAGAGGTGGCTAAAGGGGTACCTCAACTCCATTTTAGGGATGTTTTAATAATGTTCAATGAATTTTTTTTTAAGCATCTAAAACAATGTAGACACTAGGCAAGATCCTCCAAATTTGATGCAAAAGCATCCTAGGCTTTCTGGTAATCCTGCATGTTTGGAGGGATTTTGGTTAAATTTTGAGGAGCATTGAGCTTCAAGTTTGGTGGAGTTATTTTTTAATGGTTAGGGATGTGTTGGAGACACATTGGAGAACCTTTCCTCATGATTGCATAGAGACTGGGGTATGTGTAGGATCATGGTCAACCAAACTATGCTCTTAAGTGGCAATAAAAAATCAAAAAATTAGGATTATGTCAACTTGATGTGCAATTTTCTACTTATTATTAACTTTATATTAAAAATTTGAGAGAAAAGAATCTATAACAAATTAAATCTAGCTTCTAAATTATTAGGACTTATCTTTAAAAAAAAAATTTAATTGGTCAAAATTTTGAATTTCAATGCAATATTACAAAAAAATTAGAACAAAAATAAGTAGACATATGTCTAACCACCTTAATCAAAATCAAATGATAATATTTTTTAATAATATTCTAGATATAAGTAGTAGACTTATGCCTATATGTGACACATATTTTTTGGTATTTTTATTCTAAATAAATAATTAATAATTAATTTTTGACTTTAGTATTTTTGGAATTAAAAAACTCTTGTGTCTGACCACCTTAACTAATTCAAAACTCTGTAAAATTCAATTTTTCATTTTTTTCCTTATAGTGGAAGAAACATAGAATGTGATGCATCTTTTGGAATTAAAAAATGTTGTACCATTTGAAAGTAATATTATTTTTCAAGTAGTGTGTCAGTCAGTACTTGATACGTAACTCCATTAGAAAATAAGTAATAATTACGTACTAAACTCATAATTCAACAAACCTTACATTTATGGAAAGATAAGAACATTCTTAAGAAACCTTTTTCATTTCATCAAATTTTGGTGAAAAAAAAGTCGTAACTACATGTTTGAAGTAAAAATCACCAAAAAATAGGCCAAAAGCACATTTTTAGGATGTTTTAAAAGTTGATCATATAGGTTTGGTATCAAAATATATAGTAGACCTTATAAATATATTAATTATTTTCATTTAGTATCAGGATGGGTGGGAAAAAAGTTGAAATATATTTTGAAATGGTTTGAGATATTTTAGAACTATAGATTTTTCAGATCACCACTTTTTGGCACACCATGATCCTGCACATGTCCATTGGATGGATTGTGTTGAAGTTTGAACTATTTTTTACCTTGTTGCTGAAACTCTGTTTTTCTAGTTTCTAGGTGCTTGTTGTAGACCATGTAACTAATTATCCTTAATGAATGAGAGGCTGTACACTTTATGGATTCAAGAGGGCCTAGAGTACTATGTCTAGTTAACAATACAAGTCCTACTTCATTATAGGTCAGGAGATATGGCAATTCTCCTGGAGTATCAATTTTTGGAAGCTTCACATGATAGTTTTCTGTGCATGAATTTCAGGATGGATGCACACTTTTCCTTGGAAAATTACCCATTACACATATAATGGGTGTAGAGGACCTAAATTTATACCTATGATTCAAAGCACAAGTTTTAATTCAATCAAAACTAGGAGATATCAGGATTTACTTAGATATCAATTTCTGGACATTTAATTGTTGTTGCAGGTTGACTTGTGGCATTTAATTTATGTATTTGTATTTATTTTTTGTTTTGGGCTAACTTGTGGCTTATATTGGTATAAGTAGGGGTCTTGTGGAGTCTTTTAGTCATTTAATTGGGATGGAATGAAGGATAGATGTGAATTTGACGAGCTAGAGCTGCAGCTTAGGAACTAGAGGATCTCTTAGTGGACCTGAGGGTACAAGTGTGGATTCTTCTTGGTGTTCATATCCAATTGTGTATCTAGACTAGTTGAGATTGGGTCTTTTAATTTCTTTTTTTTTTCCCCTAACCCAAAAGGCCTTACAATCAGCCATATTGCATGTAATTAGTTATATTTTATGAATAAAGGATTGTGATTTGGTATCAAATCTTGCATTGTTGCTTTTTGTTGTTGTGTTTCCATTGTGCAGTTGTATAGCTAGGGGCTAAGACATCTCCTTTGGGGACACTCCTACCTTATGCTATGTCAAATGGTATCAAAGTGAAGGTTGTTCTTGAGTGCGTAGATATATTATTGAAGTTGAGGCAGTTTGCACCAAGACTTGGGTTGAAGAAGTGGATCTGAGTTGATCTTGACCTATTGGTAGATTTGTTGCTTAGGGTTTGCAAAAAATTTGGAAGATGCCTCCACAAAGGTTGGAACCTAGAGAAATTAATGATCTTAGTGATGCTATAGAAGAATGGGTCTTAGAGAAGATGAGAGCAGAATTCAAATTTGAGATTGCATTAATGAAGAGTGACATGATTGCTAAAATTGTAAGTGCTTTAGGTGGTGTACCTAGGCATGTGGGTACCAAAGGAAGTTATGAGGAAGTTGCTAAAGACTTTGAAGTTACTAGATCTAGTGGTGACGATAGAACTAATCATGTGGAGAGACCTATTGGAACTAAGGCTGGTTAGTTTGCTAGACCTAGATCTTAGTTGAAGCTAAAGCATAAGATGGAGGTTTCCAAATTTTTAGGTACTTTTAATCCTAAACACTTAATTGATTGGATTGGTGAATTGGAAGACTACTTTGAGCTTGAGGATATTGAGGATCCACTTAGAGTGAGGTTGGTGGAAACTAAGCTGAAGGGACATGCTACACTTTGGTGGAAAGAACTACAAAGAGATAGAGAAGAGGAAGGTGAAATGAATATCACTAGATGGAAATTTATTGTGACTGAACTGAAGGCTAAGTTCATTATTGTTGATTATGAACTTGAGTTGTTTTAGAAGTTATAGAATCTAAAGTAGAAGGATATGACTGTGAAAGATTATACTGAGGAGTTCTACAAGTTGACTATTCGATATGGGCATAAAGAATTATCAAAAGAGAAGGTAGCTTTGTATATTAATGGTTTGAGATTCAATATTTAGGATGAGGTTTGTTTGTTGAATATTTCTTTAGTTGAGGATTCTTATCAGTATGCTTTGAGAGTGGAGGAGAAGCTAAAGAGGAAGAATCAAGGTAGTTCCTAAGGGATGGAGAAGTAGGATAGTTTAACACAAGCTAAACCAAAGGTAGAAGGTGAATCAAAACTTGTTGATTAGAAAAGAAGGATAGGTGGAGGTGGGTTTAGAGGTAATTGTTTCAAGTGTGGTAAAAAAGGGCATAGATCTTTTGAATGTCCAATTGGGAGGACAACTATTGTAGTCAATGAAGTTGCAGTCTACAATAGTCAGCCTAAGCAAGGAGAGATTTTGCTAGCTTAGTGAGTACTAATTGGTGAGAGGACATTGGATTCTTGTTAGAGGACTAGTTTTTTCAAGACTCGTTGTAAGTATGGTGGCAAAATCTGCAAGGTGATTGTTGACGGTGGTAGTACTGATAACCTTGTTGCTAAAGAGATGGTTTAGAAACTTGGTCTGTAGAGAGTGAGACATTCTTATCCTTATCAGATTGGCTAGTTGCAAGGTGAGTATGCTTTGGAAGTAAGGGAGAAATTCTTTTTTGATTTCCAAATTGGGCAGTATAAGGATCAAGTGTTTTGTGATATTGTGGATATGAATAGTTGTCATGTGTTACTCGGTAGACCTTGGTAGTATGATTGTAGGGTTGTGCATGATTGTGTTATGAATGTGTTTAATATTAAGAAAGGTGGTAGGAAGTTTTCACTAATTCCTTTGTAGAATGAAGAGCTTAGTGAAGAACTTGAGTATTGGTAGCTGAGTAGAGTTGGCAGATTCTAAGAAGGTTGGAGATCAGCATGGAAAGAAGACTTATGAAACACTTGTGGTGGATGTGAAGAAGAAAAAGAAAAACAAGGGAAAGAGTATGCAAGTTGAAGACTTGGAAGATGTGTATGTGAAGAACCAATTTTGGATTTATGTGTTGAATCCCAAAATATTTTCTTCTAGTTACTAGAAAATCTTTTTGGACCTAGGGTGTCTAATGTAGGAGCATCCTAGGCTTTCCTGCAATCCTGCATGTTTGAAGGGATTTTGGTTAAGTATTCATGAGCATTGAGCTTGGATTTTTGTATAGTTATATTTTAATGGTTAGGGATTTTTTGGAGACACATTGGAGGACCTTTTCTCATGATTGCATAGAGTTTGGATGGATTGAGTTGAAGTTTGAACTATTTTTACCTTATTGCTGGAACTATGTTTTTCTAGTTTCTGGGTGCCTATTGAAAACCATGTAAAAAATTATCCTTGATGAATGAGAGGCTAAAAAATTCAAAGATTGAAGAGGGTCTAGATTAATATCTTTGGTTAAGGTTTCAAATCCTAAGTCATTATAGATTGGGAGATATGGCAATTCTCCTAGAGTATGATTTCTAGCAGTTTCATGCCACAGTTTTCTGTGCATGACTTTTAGGATGGATGTGTAATTTTCCTTGGGGAATCAGCCCTTTCACATTAAAGGGATTTTAGAGGACCTAAATTTCTACCTATGATTAGAAGCACAAGTTCTAATTCAATCATATCTAAGAGATATTGCAATTTTACTCGAATATCAATTTCTAGACATTTAATTATTATTACAGGCAAACTTGAGGCATTTAATTTATGTATTTGTATATAATTTGTGTTATAGGATGGCTTGTAGCTTAGATTGGTATAAATATGGGTCTTTTGGAGTCTTTTTTTCATTGAGTTGGGATGGAATGAATGATAGATGTGAATTTGAAGAGCTAGAGTTCCAGCTTAGGAACTAGAGGATCTCTTGGTGCACCTGAGGGTACAAGTCTGGATTCTTCTTGGTGTTCTTATCTAGTTGTCTATTTGGACTAGCTAAGATTGGGTTTTGTAATTATTATTTTTATTTGGCCCTAACCAAGAAGGCCTTACAACTAGGCATATTGTATGTAATCAGTTATATTTTATGAATAAAGGATTGTGATTTAGTATCAAACCTTGCATTGTTGCTTCTTGATGTTGTTTTTCTGCTATGTGATTGTATAGCTGGGTGCTAGGACATCTCCTTTTGTGATACTCCTACCTTACACTATGTCAAAATTGCACTATTATAATTTGGGCAAATAAATGACATGACTAAAACTGTTCAAATTCTACTATTATTTTACAATTATTAAGTATAAATGACTAAATAGGTGACTAATTTGGTCATCAAGAAAAATCACAAGGTCAAATAAATTAAAATGATTGAATAAATGAACAAATAAATGATTAAATATTTAGTCACCTAGAAAAAGATGTCTAAATGAATGATTATTGTATCCTAACATTTGAGAATTTTAGGATAAATATGATATATGATGCATGATGTATAATTTAAGACTTCCTCTATATTTCACATCTTTTATATTATATGTTTAGCCTTTGAAAACATATTTTTTCTTAATACTAATATTTTATCTATTGTAAAAAAGTGAAAGTTGACTAAAAAATAGGAAGAAATATAGTGAAAGATTGATGTACAAAATAATTATCTAAAAAATGTTATATATTTATTTGTCTCTTTTGCTAATTTATTTTCAAAATGATGATAATTAAAGCTATTTAAAAGTTAAAATTTAGATCTTAAACAAAAATATTGAAGTTTTTAATAAGTTAGAATATTATTTTTATACATTATTCTATATATATAATAAATATTAAATTAAATACTAAATTTGATTATCCTCTCATTATTTATATTAGGATTGTATAATATTAGTATTATTATTAATGACCCATTTAAATTAAGATTGTCATTAAAATTAACTAAAATTTTGTTTTTGATTAAATTTATTATATTTTTTCTTTGGAAAACATTTAGTTTATGATATTACCATTTGTTATAGTTATATTTTATAAAAATATAAGTACACAGTACATTAATAATTAAATATATATTTAAAGTTTTTAAAAATAATTTATATGTTTAATTTTAAAAATTTATTCTTTATTCAAATAATAAGTATATTGTAACCTATTTAACATATAATAAAATTACTTAAGAATATATTATATAATTAGATAAATATATATTCTTATTTAATTTAATAATAATAGTAATTAACATATAATATATATTAAATCATACTAAGATTTTTATTATTATTGAAATAACAAGTTTATTCATTTTTTAATCTACTTATCTAAATATTGGTCATTTTTATCACATATTGAATAAACTAATCTACTCTCTTTTCTTAAAATTTTGTTTTGTGGATTTGACATTTCAAAATTAAATTTGGTTCATCTTGATAGATAGTCTATTTCACATACAAACTTATAAAAAAAATTTAAAATATAAATATTTCACATCATAATATTATCCACCCTGCATTAACAAAAATTCTAAGTTTTAGAGAACACAACTTATCTTATATATTTTTTAATATAATTATACAAAATATACAAAGTTAAAAAAATTTAAAACACACACCTATCTTATTTCTATTTTTTAATATAATTGCACTAAATATTAAAAATTGATGTTTTTGAAAGGAAAAATTAAAATTAATAAAAATTTCTAAAAAATATTATTCTTAGTAATAGTGACCAAACTCCCTTGAAGCAGTGTGTGACATACGAATTTGGGATAGAGTATTCTATTTGAATGGGCACCATAGCTGGTGTCAAGAATTGCCACTCTCTGCAAGGTAATTTATAATCCCTTCAATTAGCTTGTTTTTGTTTTGGTGAGACCCTAATAACCATAGATCTATAAGATCCTTTGAATTTTCCTACAAAATCGTTCTCAATAATTTTATTATTATTTTGAAACAATGGTGCAAGGTTTTCCTCATCTATGCTCTTAGTATTAATGCCTGAACTGAATCTTTGATTATTTTGATTTGGCTATTCTATAGATCTCTCCCCTGCAATATCATCATTTCCAATGGATCCTCTTCATTTTTCCTTTAGAATATCACTCAATGGCTTTGGACCCTCAAAACCTTGTTCATCACTCAAATCATGACTTACCTTTCCAAATCTCATCTTCTTTTCTTCAAGAGGAAGACTTTGTCTATGTCTAGCTTCATTTTTAAAAGAGACATTTGGTACAAATCCATGTAGTCTGGAGTAGGTTCTTCACTTTGTTCATGATTATTTTCTTGTTTAATCTATGCAACAATTTTAGAACCAAAAAAATTACGGGTGTTTGTCCTTGTTTCATTGTTCTTAAAATTTTGACTTCTTGAACTTCTACTTTCTGGTAACACTGCAACCTCTAGAAACACTCTGCCCCTTTCCTTTCCCTGATAAGTGCTTCTGTAATGATCACTCTAACCACATCTTCCTAGTGAGCTTTTGTACCAAAATTTTTTTGAGTTCCCTTCATGATCAGAATTTGCATTGTCAGATGAAGCTCACTTAAAGCCATTAGCATCTACTTGTATCCTTCCATGCAATCACCTATTATTCTGTGGAAGACCCTGCTATGAATGATCATTGTATGTTACATCATGATGTCTATGTTCACCATCCCATAGCCTATGGCCATGATGAAAATCACCATATTGTGAATCCAAATGCTACCTTTTTGAAGAATTGTCCACTGCTTTAGCTACGCTAATTTTCCTACATTTGAAATGTGGTACCGAAGATCACTAATATTGTTATATTCCACATCATCTTCATTAGATAAAAACCTCCTTTCCCACACAATTAACCTCTATGTGGCTCTATCATCAAAATGACTAAGTTGCTTCTGGCCAACATGGTCATAACCTCTATGTTTATATTGGTCATAAGGACCATGGTTATATTGATACTCGGCATTAGAGTACCCTATTTTCTCATGCATGCTAGGTTGATCATAATCAAATCAAGGAAACTCTCTCTTCTTATTTCTTTCATGGCTAGTTATTTTTCCTCTTCCTAATTCTATATAATGGTTAGGGTGGTAATCAACATCCTCATGATGGCTTACTTGATTAGGTCCATTAACTACAAGAACATCAATACCTGGAGAAGATTCGCCTAACCACTCAATGCACTCATCATGTTCCATGCCATTTTGCAACTAGTCATCTAGAGGTTGACCATTATGTACACAAGATCTAGGAACTGGAGCACTATATGTTCTTTCTCTTGCAAATTCCATCTTTAGTAGGTCCACTTCAACATTAAATCTATTTGACTGTGAATAAGGTGGTTGAGAGCGCACTTGAGAATTGGGTATTACTACTGGTGGAACATGCACTTCCATGGTATGATTGGTATGCACTTCCTTCACATGATTTGAATGTATTCCCATAGAATTACCTATTTTCTCTGCCTTGAAGTTTTTTGACTGCAATGTCATGGGTTTTCTAGACTACACTACTTTAAAAGTATTTGAAGTTGATACTATGTTGTTGACTAACTATAGTTTCTTAGGTTCACTTGATTGAATTGTGTTTCTAACATTTGCAGGAGATTAATATTTTCCATCTTTGATATTTTTTTTGACTCACTGGCTACTTGTTTCCCACTTGTCTAAGGATCTGTTACTACCGTGGTTACTTTTCTTGCCTTTTGAGAAGCTAAAATACCTCTAGAAAGTATTATGCCATGCATGTAAGGACATTTATCACCCTTTGCACAAAACCCCTAATTGAAAAAAAGCATGGAACTTTTGGTTTTTTTGCATTTACAGTTGTTGGTAATGATTCTAATGCTATTGGTTGTGATGATGCCAACAATGGTACTCCTAAAATACCAGATGCAACTCTTGGGAGACCATCTAATGCCTACAATAGAAAGACACGTGCTTGTTAGATCTTATAAGCTAGTCAATGGGCTTTAGTTGCTAAATTCTTGACACCAAGGGGGAAGTAATGATATCGAGGGTATTTCACAAAAATTAATCCTACAACTTCCATATTTGCATGGTTATAGACTATTTTTGGTTGTAACAATTAATATAGACAATATCTAGACACCAAATAATCAAACATATGTAACCTGCAACATTTAGCAATATATTTCGGACATGGAATAATACACAAGAGAAGTAGGTGAGAAAATAGAGTATACATATAATTAAAGATGACAAGAAGTCATTTAATCATTAAATTAGAAAAATAGGTAAGCATTCTTCCAACAATAGCCTTAATTAGAAATAAACAATATAATAGGCCATATACCTACAATAGAAAGGAAAATGTGCAAGAAAAGCAGGGGAGAAAATAGAACATGAGTATAATAAAGGATATCAAGTGGTCATTTTCTACTAAGATTGGATAATTAAATGAACATGCTTTCAATTATATTACTTGGAAACAAGAAACCACATTCAAAACAATACATCACCCAATATATGCAAGCCATGTAGCATCATCAATGCTATAAAGGTTAAAGCAAATGCCTATGGGGAGATGCCTAGATAATGGTTATGGATCATATACTAAACAAAAGTTGAGGATTTAAATTGCAATTGAATTTAATTGCAAGCTGAAATGCATCAGAACAAAAAGGATAGCAAAATACAGTATTAGGAAGGACAACAAAGAAGACATGTAATAAAGTCTATATAAAGGATGAATGACCTAGAAAGAATTAAAAGGGCTAAAATGTTGAACAAACAAATTTGCATAAAAAATGCATGCATGTTTGTATTGAAAACATAAAAGATGCAGTGGGTTATTAAAAACAATGCAAAGCCAAATGTATTGAAAACATAAAAGATGTAGTGGGTTATTAAAAACAATGCAAAGCCAAATGATTCATTATTTTTTCTCATACCTCTGAGACTGGTTTGGGAAGGTAAAAAACCCAAATGCCAAAACTCACACTCTAGAGTCTATAGGTTTTCCATATTATTTTAGCAAGAAATTCTATTGCAACTTTTAAAAACTATATTTCATAGCATACTATTTAAGAAGTAACATGAGTGTTGTTTTTTAACCTAGAGGCTGGTTATTTTAATAGATGTTAGATGTTTTATATGCAGTGGTTGAATATCTATGTTGGAAATGGGGAATAGATATTGCTATTTTGGTGTGTTGTTATGATGATAAAAGAGGTGCTAAGAATCACATAGTAGAAAAAGTTGGTAATGTATTTTCATTAGCCCCATATGATTCTATTGTGGTATGTTCTCAAACAACTAAATGCAATACAAAGGACTATATATTTGAATAATGTTGATTGTATAGTTATCAATAATGTTGACTTTACAACTAATCTATGACAATATACCCTATTTAAACAATTTTAATGCATTGTAAGGCACAATACAAGTTATGTAATGACGTAGAACTCATTTATTTGTTGCTAAGACAAGTGTTGGGACAGCCCAGTCTTTAACTAGCTTATCAATTTAGTGCAAATGAACTCTTAAAGGATGACTCATTAAAATAACTACATAATATGCAGATTTTATAAGCATTTATTCCATGTATGATGTCCATGAAGTTTTGGATGTTTATTTCTACTAAATTAAAATCTTAGTTTTCTCCATATGCGAGTTAGTGTTGGTTGATATAAATTTAGTTTCACATCTATTTTCCTAATAGAATGTAGTCTAATTGTAGGGAGATTTTCTTCTTTGTCTTAAATCATGTCTAAGGAAGATGATCCACATCTATGATCTAAGTCTGGCATGTGATTGAGTAGTATTAAGGTATGCTGCACCAATTTGATATGAGTGGTGTAACAAGATGAACTTGTAACAAAGATACAAAAGGAAATTGATATATAATTCCAAATCTAACTAGAAAATAGAATTGCAAATTAACATCTTTAAATAGGAGAAAAGTAAAGCCCAATGGCTCAGTTCAAAGGTTGATGACCTTAGGCTTAGGTTATATCAGTTTAACTCAGATTATTAACATGAAGAAACTACATGGATTCATCACTATGCAAAAAGATAAAGATAAGGTATTTGGGTATCATGCTATAACATAAGTGAATTATGTTAAATCACCAGGAGTTTCTTGTAATTGACAATGAAGTTTTAGGTGACAAGAGAAGTATAGGGTAATTTTGGATTTAGTAATAAAGATTATATAAAACATGGACTTTTCCACATAACATTAATTTTTTAAATGAGTATATTGTGAATTCTAGATTCAAGACAAGCTAACTATATTCAATCATCAATATACTAAATTGTAAAGAGAATAATAAGGCATTTGTCTATTTCATTGCAATATAAGTATTTGTGAGTTATTGAAATCAATATTTGTGTTGTATATAGTAGAGTTAGTGTATTTGAACTATGAAGAAGGTATTTATTGATTTACTGATAAGAGTTATCAATTTATGGTTGACATCATTGTATTGGTTTTGATCATTCAATGAAGGAACCATTTTTCAAGTGTGGCAGGGGTTTTACTTCAAGTAGGAGGGTTGATCAAGGGTGAATCTCTATGTCTATTTATTCTAGTTATAATAATATTTCATAATGTATTATTGTTTATTTAATTAAGATGATTATTATTATGATTATGATTATATTTAATTTAATTTTTTGTTTAACTTTGTATTTAGGCTCTATTATGATTCAAGTCTAGCTTTGAAAAGGAGACATTACACTATGGTCAAGGATATGGAGTTTATGGTTGTGATCAACCATCTTAGGATCCATCAATGTATGGTTTTGGGGGTTATCAATAGGTGAAGCATATTCATTTCCTACTAGACTTTATTAGTCCATTATTTCCTAATTGTTATCAATTGGGGTTATCAATTGTTGAATTGTTATTGATAGAGATTTAGATTATTGTTTTTCATAATAACTAAAATTTGTGTTAGTTGAGAAGAGTATATTATGTTATAGTGACCATGATCATGGTAGATCTAATGTTGGGAAGACAACTTTGTCAACTTCTTGCATTATTCTTTAAAGGGTACTAGCTCAATGGAAGAGCACCTGCTTTATAAGTAGGAGGATGGTGGTTCAATTCCATCGTGCCCTAATATGACCAAATTAATGATTAAATAAACTACCCAATAAACTACTAAATATATTACCAAATATATTACCATATATACTACCCCAAAAACTACCAAATAAACTACCAAAAATACCAAATAAACTACCATATAAACTACCAAGTAATGATAATAAATGACTAAATCAATGACCTAATCAATGATTAAAATAGTTTAGTCATAAATTTGGTTGGGAGATAAATGTCTGGCAATAAACTACCATTGGTCATGTGATCAAAATTAGTCACATATCTACAATTTTTAGTAGTTTATTTAGTAATATATTGTTGTTTTTGTACTAATGTCAAGAATGAGGAAGGGGGTTTCAGAGAGGTCAAGGCTACCAAAGTGGAAGAGGTTGGGAAAACTAGAGAATGCCTCTTACTTGTTTTAGGGTGGAGAAGAAAGACATATGGCCTTTAAGTGTTCCAATTTTAATAGGAAAGATAGAAATCAAGGAGGGTCATCTAGAGTGAACCTAGCCTAGGTTGAAAATAAAGGATCCAAACAAGAATTGTCTCTAGATATTGAAGAAAGTCTCATGATGAGGAGGACAATGGTTATTCTATCCAAGGAGGATGCGGAGAAGAAAGGCATTGATGATTCATGGCTTAGAACCAACATATTTCAAAGAAGGTATACCTTAGAAGGAAAGGTATGTCAAGTAATTATTGATGGAGGTAGTTAAGAGAATATGGTTTCTAAAGAAATGGTGGAGAAAATAAATCTTCAATGTGAAAAGCACCCCCATCCTTGTCGTATTGCATTGTTTAAAAGGGGAAGTGAAGTCATAGTAGATAAGAGATGTCTTGTTAAATTTCCCATAGGAAAGGTCTATGAGGATGAGCTATACTGTGATGTTATTTTGATGGACACATTCCATGTCCTCTTGTATCATCCCTAGACATATGATAGAAAGGTTATTCATAATGAGGAAAAGAATACTTACACATTTTGAAGGATGGATCTAAGGTAATATTATTACCTCTTAGTAGTGATGGAAAAACTGAAAGTATGCTATCTATAAAATAACTTGTCAAGGAGATAAAAGTAGGAGGGTGTTGTTATGCAATGGTAGTACAAAAGGGGAAAGAGGAATACTTGACTATACCACTAGAAGAAGTTGCAATGTTGGAAGAATATTAAGATGTTATTCTAGAGGAGCTACCTAGAAGACTTCCCCCAAAATGAGATATCCAACATCATATTGATCCTATTCTAGGAGCAAGTCTTCCCAATCAAGTGGCATACAAAATGAGTCCAACTACTAGTAAATTTAGACCTATTTTTTGATGTGTGTCCATCAAAATTGTGACTCAAAATGAAAAAAATATTGTTGCTAAATTGGAGTTGAAAGTTTTACACTAAAGATGGGATTCAATATATCAAAGACAAAATTTGTGAAAAATCATTGCCATCATTGTTACATGGTGATGTCTAAAAACTACTTCAAAACATTGAAATATTGATGACTGAGACAAATGGCTTGATGGGTATTGCCCATCATCAAAAATAGGATTTGTCAAACTATTGATGACTGCATGAGATGTTTTGATGAGTTTGTTATATTCTTGATGGTAGGATGCATCAAAAAAGAGATGACTTGTAGAGATGTTTTGATAGGTTTCTTATACCATTGATGGTAGTAAGTGTCAAAATATTGATGGTAGTCAAAGTTTTTTTCTCAAAAAAATCTTACCCTTTGACACTAATCAAATTGATTGTCATTGATAGGCCATATCTTTGAATGAGAAACTAGAGTCATAGTTTTGTACTCAAAGGCCAATTTTATGACTGCATTTTCCAAGTCCAATAGAAGGTGAGTTTTGAACACATTTTCAATGTAGCATCTCAATCATAAATATATGTAAATAATGCACATGCTAGAAATAGACAAGATTGAATTAGAGAGCTATGACAACATAAGTCCATTTATGTCAAAGCATGTCAAGGAGGGCTTTGAATATGAGAGCACTTTTTAAAAATGACAATGGCAAGTTACTTTGTAGGGTCATTCCATGACAAATAATTAAATGTTTTCATGACATACAAAACCATTGTGGAAAATATAAAATAAACATCATTATATATCATTGCCACTGGTTATGACAAGAACTAAAATAAAGTAATGATGCCCACTTTTTCCATAGTAACAAAGGCATGTTGTTGTCTTCACAACCTCTAGAATTCTTGACCTTTTTCTCTCAATATAGACATAACTTTTTCAATGACGAATATTAAGGATCTTGGAGAGAATAGGGATCTCAAGGTTTCTTTTTTATTTTTGGCAAAATAAGGATTATAATTAATTAAAACTTGGAAGAAACTATTGGTATCAACTAAATAAACTATATGTTCTATGGTGCCTAATGCTCTCATACCATTCCAATCTCATAGTCATCTTTCATCCTATGATCTACATTCATTCATCTTCATTTGACTTATACAAATTCATAGCTTGTACTTGTAGATAGTGTCATAAGATATTGATAATAACAAAGATAGTATAAGAAACCTAAAGCTAGTAAACTTAGAAGATTAATATACCTTAATACTGACTATCAAATACTTTCTCCTCCTTGGTGGACAAGTGTGATAGACAATCTCTTGCAAGAATAGCTTCATGTCTACATACAACTTATAGAGAAAGCAACCTGTTGTCCATTTCTACCGAAGAAGAAATTGGTAATCAGCAATAAATCATAATCTACATACAACTTATAGAGAAAGTTGCATGTTTTAATTCATAGTACTTATGTCAAGGCCATTTTAAGGTGTTCACCTAGAACCTGCTATGTTCACCCACAAAAAGTAAGTACCATGTTGGAAAATTCAAAGTTTGAGCATCCCCATAATCTAGAATAATGATAATAATGCATATGAGAGATAGTAATGACATGATACAAAAATAAGTTGTAACTAAAATGCTTTTAATAGGTTTAGTTTGAGCTTCACTTGCTTTAAAGAATCCTTTCATATTCTCTACTTAACAAGGCCAACCACGTGAATGTTGAAGCTCATATGGCCTCCCCCCTCCTAGAAATCACTCTAAATTCCCCATTAATAACTAAGAAAATATTTCATTCATTCATTTTGGAAGTATATCATTGAATCATTACAATCACATAACATACATTAACATGTCATACAATTGATTAATACATATAAACATTAATAAATAATTTGTGAACACATCAATCATTACATTCACATAACATTAATTAACATGACATATTTAATTCATTAATACTTATAAAAATTCATCAATAATTCATGAACATGTCAATAATTATAACCACATAACAATATTCAATAACATGACATAAAATTAATCAACATTCATAAAAATCAATCAACACATTCATCATCAAACAAGGTTTTTAACATATATTTCTTATTTTCTTTTTCCTTTTTTTGAAGATAAAGGCTAGTAGGAACATCTTGAATATATTTAGCATGGCTCTTGTCTTTTTGATCTTATCACATGAGGCTTCCTCTTCTTTCATCGATGACAAAGCTGATGTGCATCCTTGCAATAAGAAATAAATGGGTTTAATTATAATTTTTTTTTATTGTTATAAGTATTTCATTAATCTAAAGAACATAATAGGGATTTTTCTTTACTAGATAGTACCACATCATCTTCTATCACATTTTGTTTAGCTACAACCTCAATATGCTCAACACTAACATCACAATTTGCATACTCAAAAATTATCACATCAAAGTTACACCAATTACAATTTAAGATGTTAAATTTTATTAATAATTACATGATTAATTTTTGATAGAAAGTGAATATGTACATGTATCATTATGATACACATTGAGGTCTTAGTCATGTGTAGGATTTGTGCCTTCATTATCATAAGTAAGATCTATGCTAGGAGTAGTAGGTTGTACTGAAATCTCATGCACACATTATTATCATTGTTTGAAATTAACATCAAATAGATTATTTGTCATGAAGTTCACAATTATTGTTATTATTTATTTGGCCTATTTACTTGTGTGTCAACCACTACACCAGAATCTTCTACACCTGTCTAGCCACTAAAATCAATGTGGTGGTAGGAAACTATTGCTTTAGAGCCTTGCTTGAAGCCAATTTATTTGTCCTCTTCTGTGGGTGCTAGATTAAATTAAATGCCCTACATTTTTTGCATAATATCATCAATAATTAATGTATTTCTTATTTGTAATTTTATATTAAAAAATGTATATGAAATTTCATTTACTATTACTTACAAGGCATGAGTGACTTTTCACATATCCACTAGACCTAAGATGGTGTTGACCAACCTTCTCTTTCCTAGCTTATGTTGCCTTTAATGTGTCCTACAACCTATATATGTAAACTATGAAATATGTTAGAAATATGTTAGATTATATAAATCCAGAAATGAATTAAACATGTAAATTGTAAAAAAAGAAGTAATGGCTCAATTTTCCTCTTTTAGTATGAAATCATCATGATATTATTCCATGCCTTAATGATCAGCTATGATACATGATGTTTCTCACCTATGCTATATTCTAGCATTGTTATGAAACTTCAGTGATTATTCACTTTTCTCAATGAATTTGTTTCTTTTTCATTCACTTCATACCTTTGACTACTACAATGTTCCTCAAACATGCTTATGGGTCATGTGAAAAGGCATAAAAAATGATCAAGGACCTCCTTGGTATGTTGGAGATGTTCTAGGATATGCATTTTGACATATTACAAGGCTATATTCTCCTCCTTCCCTACATCTTAATCAAAATTTAAGGGTTTCTATCGCCACAATATTTTCTAAGTCCAAATGTCTCCAAATCCTTGTATTTGCATATGTTCATAATGGCACTTCTTTTAGGATAATGCAGTAACATTCTTATAAATAACATGTAATGGCAAAAGGCCTCAATGCTCACTCTTAGACAATAAATATTATGCAAATTTAGAATGAAAAATATATTTATTGTATGATTCTCACTATATGGGGATTAGGGAAGGTGTTAATTATTTCTTGGTTGTCTTTATAGTTATCTTATGGGTTTGAATCATAACCATTTCTCTTTGTGAAGATTTAACCAAAAAATAGCATGTTAACTCATGTTGTTGCAAGAAAAAAAAGTGAATTAGCATTCTTTAAAAAATGTGACAAAGGCCTAGTTATGGTGTGCATGTGTGTTTGAAGGTTGGTATGCATTTGAGATGTTGAAGATTCTCTTGGAAGGATGGAATAGATAAGAGACTAAAGTCTATGAGACGCATACCTATTTTTGCTAGGTGGTGGGTTAATTCCTTTATTCCCTAGTCTCTTCTCTTTTCCATCTTCAATTATTTCATTCCACTCTAGTTGTGGTACCATAGGAGGATGCTCATATTTTGGGTTGAGCTTTACAACCCTTTTTTGGTAGTCTCTCACAATCTTTAGATATTTGCAAGCTTCTTTTAGAAGTTGGCACCTATTTAAAATATTTTTACCAAAGAACTCCTCCATAGTTTTTATAAGATGATCTTTTAATTTAGAGGCTTGGTTAGTCCAAATTTTAACAAACAAACCAAATTATTAGATTATTAAAAAATTAGTTCAAGCTATGTACATTAAATATATTACAACAAATAGATCAATAGAAAAATGTAGCAACCAATTATATCAGGCTATGTACCTTTTATTTAATGTGGGCACAAATATCTTCAATGTTAAATCATAAAAAATTTCATTAAAAATTGTTTCCTACAAAATCATCACCAAATCATTAGTCAAAAATGAGTTATGAATAAGTAAACTACAATTAGACTCTAAATAATTACAATTTTAAAGCACTTATAAGCTTAAGAAATTTTAAGGGAATCATATCTTTCTCAACCATCAATAATGATGCCTCCAAAAATTCAATACAAGTAACACAGGTTGCTCTAGGAAAGGCTGGTAAATTATAAGTAGTACTAGTATCAATTGTATCATCACTTTGAGAAGGTGTACCTATCCTTGTAGGAAGTTAATCAATGTCATAATATACTCAAATGAACAAGAAACTACAAATATTATCATATTTAACACATATAAAAATGGAGGAAAACAAGGATTTATCAGCTCTAGTTGTAGCAGGTGTGAATTTTCGCATGCTCCTTGTTGTCAATTCTCATGGAGGGAGGTGTATGGAAATCATCAACACCTAAAAAATAATCATATATATATATATATATATATATATATATATATATATATATATATTTCGTGACCCCTATTAGGAGAAATGCTCCACCCATGAGTTGTTCCAAATAAATATTATCAAGTTGAGGGTAAGAATTATACCACTATAAGTGAAACCAGTCCTATAGCAATATATTAGGAGCAATAGATCATCATATCAAAATAAGAAATATTTGAAAGATAATTGCATATGTTTAAGGATCTATAATGTCATGGCCCTAACAGTTGTATATCTATCACCTTGGAATCTGAGAAAGTTTACTTTTTTGGATAATTTGGTAGTTGTTAAGATAGTTTAATTATGGCATTATTATGTTAAACTCTATGAGAATTTAGAGGTTGTTAAATCTAATTCTTAGAACAGATGTTTTTATAATTTTAGTTTTGTGTTATATTCAGAATCTTTTATCTGAATCAATCTGGATTCAGGAATCAAATTTTATTAATTAATGTTAGTATGGTTTCAGTTTTACCTTAGTCTAATTCATACTTTCAGTTTTATGTATATGGTGGCTTTAAATTTTGCAGCACCTTGAATCTGTTGTTCGCCAATTTCTAAGTATGTGTGTGTGTGTGTGTGTGTGTGTGTGTGTGTGTGTGTGTGTGTGTGTGTGTGTGTGTGTGTGTGTGTGTGTGTGTGTGTGTGTATGTGTGTGTGTGTGTATTTATAAGTTGTATAACTATATATGTGTGTGTGTGTGTGTGTGTGTGTGTGTGTGTGTGTGTGTGTATGAGTGCATTAGTATAAATAATATTATATATATATATATATATATATATATATATATATGTAATTGTTATGCATTTGTGTGCTTGTATTTATATTTATACAAGTTGTAAATTATATGTATACATATATGTATACTTATTAATTAGTAAGCAATATTAATATTACTTAGCATTAATCTTAATCTTAATATTAATATTAATATTAATATTGATACAGATATTAATGTTAGATTAGTACCTAATCCTATGTTAGAGTGAGTTAGTTCCTAAACTAACCAATGGCATGGGATTTAACTAAGTCATAAACTAAAAACTCGGCCTAAGTCTATCAATGCCTAAACTAAAAACTTAGCATGGGTTTTGGACTTGGCAAATGGCAGTAGCGATAGTGGGTTTTAATGGTGGGTAGGTTCTTTGAACGACGAGCTAGTACTACTATGCCATGTGTCAATTAAGCTAAGGAATAAGGTTTTTATGGTTTTTCTCACTATTATTAGCATTGATTTTGCATGTTGCCTGAGTTCAAATCGCCATTGTTGGTTTTTAGTAGGGGTTATGAATGCTCTTTTGAGCGAGTTTCTCTGCATTTTCATGAGGAAATTAATGGCCATGATGGATTGTATTGTTCCTTACTCACCTTATAGAGGTTCATGTTTTCATTTTCTTTTTGGTTTCTGTCATTTTGTGGCTTCATTTCTTTCACAGATATTGCTACTTAGAAGATTTCTCTGGTATCTCTATGTCTAGATTTTGGAAGTTTGAAGGCTTGGGGCTACGAATTTGGAAAGAGAGGGCTCTCCAGGAAGCTTGGTTTAAGTTTTCTTCCGCAATTTTATAGGTAGGGGGCCTTTCTTTAAGTCTTTCCTATAGTTATTATTATGTTTCATTTAGATTTGTGAATATTGAATATCTAAATTTGTTATGTGGATAAACCCAGATTTGGGTGTGCAAATGAAATTACTCTATGTTGTGATGCATTCTGATGCAGGAGCATCTTACATGGGAAAATTAAATTATTAGAAAAAAAAAAAAGAGGAAAAAAAAAAAAAAATTGTGGAGGAGAGAGAAAGTGACGAAAATTAGAGGAGAAATAATAAAAAAATAAAAAGGAGAAAAGAAAGGAAAAGGAGATTTCTATTTTCGAGGCGCATAGGTGGCGTAAAAAGAAAAATAATTAAAATAGTTGTCATTCCATTAATCAAGGTGTATAGGTGGCGATTTAGAAGTTTGTGGAAAGATCCTTAAATCATGTATTTAATATTTGTTGGGTGCTTAGTTGTATTTGGGTGGGAATTTAATATTTATTTAAAGGTAGTTATATTTACCTTTTATCCCACATTGGTTGTGTTTGTAATGTCTTGGGTTAGAAGTGCCTATTTAAGAAAGGCCTAGTATCATTTGTAATCAAGTTTGAGAAATGGAAGCTCTTCTAATAGAAGTTCTTGAATTGTAAGCTCTTCAAATGTAATATCTTCTAATGGATTTCAAGTATTAATGGATGCTTTATGAAGCATTTTTTTTTTCATCTCTCTATCTCCATCTTGTTGCATTTTTGGTTGTGAGTTGGTATGGGTGGTGTGGCCCATCATCAGTGGTATCAAAGCAGGAGTTCCTGAGAGTGCGGACAGATCGCCGAACGTGAGGCAGTTTGCACCAGGACCTTGAGTTGGGTGAAGTTTGTGAAGAATTTCTTGATTGTGTAGATAGAGTGCTGACTGTGAGGCAGTTTGCACGAGGTTCTTGTTTTGGACGAGATTTGTCTTCTAAAGACTTGATTATGGAGAAGAGAAAGAAGAAGATGACTTTTGTGATTGGATGGATTCTAAGGATTCCTCGACTTGAGAAATTTAGAGAAAGAAATCAACAATCATTGGTAGTTGATTTGCAGAAGCAAGTGAATGAATTAGAAGCTGAGTTGCGGAAACAAAGAGCATGTCACCAGAAAAGAGATGTTGATAATTCCTTGGATGTGGAAAAGAAAGATGATCCAGTGGAAGAGCAAGCGGATGAAGAGGAAATCATTTGCGAACCTAAAGTTGAAGAAGATGAACGAGAAGAGGAAGAGCATAAAGATGACAAGACTTACGAACCTGAAGTAGATCAAGATGATTTGAAGATTGCAGCAATGGAGGAGAAGTATGGTGCCTTAGTTGGAGATCCAACAAGTGAAGTAGTTACATGCATGAAAGAGGCAAGAAAAGATGAATATGTCAAAGAGATAAATTCTTATGAATTATATGATGCTGAATTTGAGGTGATTTTGAAAGATACTAATGATGGTTTGCATGAGGATCTTGTTCATGATGTATGGTATGCAAAGGAAGATTGGTATGGTGTTGCTGGGTTTATTACAGGTGTGATTAATTCAACAAGATTGGATGAGGATGAGAGTTATACTTGGATAGAGTTCATTGCAAAGGAGTATTTTCAGCAGCAAATAGTTGTTCCAGCCAGGTGTTGGAAAAGAAGAAAGAAGGAAATATATCAGCACCGAATACTTGTTCCAGCTATGTGTTGGAGGAAGAGGAAAAAAATTTGTCAACAGTGGCTACTTCATTTTGTGAATCCATATTCACAAAATTTTTCCTACCATGGGAGTCGGATGCAGGAGCATCATGCATCAGCAAAAAAAAAGGTGGAAGATTTGCATGTTGGTTTTCTTGTCCTGTTGAGGTGGAAGCTTGTGGTGAAGATGAAGATGGTTGTATATCTTTCTTTTGGCGTTAAAGTGTGGGACACACTTTTCTATCTACCAAGGGAGTCTGATGCAGGAGCATCTTACATGGGAAAATTAAATTATTAGAAAAAAAAAAAGAGGAAAAAAAATAATAATAAATTAAAAAAAAAAAAAAATTGTGGAGGAGAGAGAAAGTGACGAAAATTAGAGGAGAAATAATAAAAAAATAAAAAGGAGAAAAGAAAGGAAAAGGAGATTTCTATTTTCGAGGCACATAGGTGGCGTAAAAAGAAAAATAATAAAAATAGTTGTCATTCCATTAATCGAGGTGTATAGGTGGCGATTTAGAAGTTTGTGGAAAGATCCTTAAATCATGTATTTAATATTTGTTGGGTGCTTAGTTGTATTTGGGTGGGAATTTAATATTTATTTAAAGGTAGTTGTATTTACCTTTTATCCCACATTGGTTGTGTTTGTAATGTCTTGGGTTAGAAGTGCCTATTTAAGAAAGGCCTAGTATCATTTGTAATCAAGTTCGAGAAATGGAAGCTCTTCTAATAGAAGTTCTTGAATTGTAAGCTCTTCAAATGTAATATCTTCTAATGGATTTCAAGTATTAATGGATGCTTTATGAAGCATTTTGTCATCTCTCTCTATCTCCATATTGTTGCATTTTTGGTTGTGAGTTGGTACGGGTGGTGTGGCCCATCATCATGTTGTGTGTTGTAATTGGGTTTATGATGTATATTTAGGGCAAATTGTTTCCCTATTCTCTCTCTGTTTACTGTTGCATTTTTATATTCATAGCATATTGTATAAGGTTAACAGTTTTATATAATGGGTATCAACATTCAAGAATGGGCATATGCAGGGCCTGGCACTGTGTATAATGCATAGCTCTTTATATATCCACAATCGAATGTGAAGTGTGGAGTTGCATTCTGAGTTTTATTAATATTTGGGTTTTGTCCCAAACATGCATTTTCACTAAGATTGAACTCAGTGAGAAACACATGTTTGCGACAGCAAGCAAGCATGCATGTGATTTAAAAAAAAAAACATATGATTGTCGGCTATTATTAAATTGAGCTCTATGTGTTTTAAGTTTTGGGTTTTTTATTTGTTTATTTTGGTTATATGTGACTCGGCCATAGCCACGAGATTGCAGTCTATGAATTCATGACTGTGAAATGAGGGCATAGACGTGCAACTGAGGCTGAGTAATTTTGTCAAATGGTTGCTTGATATTCATATCACTGTTATATTATTGAATGGTTTAATTGAGTTGGGGTTTGGAATTGTTCTCAAATATGGTCGAGGGTTTTAGGAAAGATATTTTACAGCAATTTTGTATTCAATAGTAGTTATAGTCATTATGTTAAAAGATTTGGTGTAATTGTGTGCAAAAGTTTTGGTGTCGACCATTAGCAAGATTTTGGGGTTTTGGGTTTTGTAGTGCACAACCAATCTTATAATGAATAGGAAGAGATGTGTCTTTGTTCTTGATAGGTTTTTCAATGTGTTAAAAAATAATATCGAGTTTGTTTTTTTTAAATTATATACATATTATTGTATGAGTCGATGTTTTGTTGATTGTGCCTGATGTTTGAATTCATAAATAATTGCATAAAGTTTATTCGATAATTGCAAACTATAGATATGATGTTATGTCAAATGGAAAGAAGAATTTTGTTAATAGATCTTGTAGATGAGTAAAATTGGTATTAGGGGCACTGTGTGTGTCGAAAATTTTAAATAGTAGGGTGTTGTTTTTGAATTAGAAATTGTAGTTATTTGGTAACAGCAAGTAATTTGATTTACAAGTAGAAAATTTTATTTGTCTATTTTTATTTTGAATTTAAATTCATAAGGTTGTGTGTGTGTGTGTGTGTGTTTATTTATATGTATTAATATATATGTATTCCCTTATGAATAGATTGTTAGAGTTTAAATTTATATTAACAATCAAGAGGTTACTATGATTACTTATTTAAATTTAGTGAATTTGGAAAAAGTCAATTCTTTACTATTTAATTAGAATATAGTTGTTAAGTAGTTGAAAAGCGTGGATACAAATATGGTTTCATTTGGTACTTTGAAAGATTGAGAAAAAAAAAAAAAAAAAAAGGTTTCATATGATTTTTTTTTTTTCTGGTGCACTTGCTATATTGAAGCAAATGAAATAGTGTATTAGTTGGAATTGGAAAAATAATCTAAGTTTTCTTCCAATTAGTATAACTTGAATTATGTGTATGTTGGATTATGCAAGTTGATCCTTTAGATTAGGTGGCTATCATAAAGCGAGTAACTTGTGGTGATAGAATTATGTTGCCGGATGCCCTCTGACACTAGTCTAGATCCTTATGGGAAAGTTTATGATAGTTATTTAATTAAGTGGTAATATTTAAAATTTTATGGGTTGAGAATCATATAATAAGATAAGAACATTATGGTTGCACCTGACATATTGAGTTCTACGAGTGGCTGAACGTAGATTCTTATGTTGACACCCATGGACTAATGGATCATTACCTTGTCATATTCTATGTGACTGTATTTCTACATATCTGCATGTAAGAAATTACATACTTGCTTTATAATTTGAACGTGAAAAAAAAATTGTATTTTCAGTACTTCTATTATTTGGATTATATGAATATAGTTTTGTCATAAAATATAACATGCAGGTTTACTGTAGATCTTATCGATTTTATTAGTGTTACTAAGCCATGTTTGTGTGTGTTGTGGTTGTACTATTTTGGATTTCAGGTTTGAGATAGGGTTGGTTATGGACTTAGAAGAAATGACTTTTTAACATTTTGAACCGGTGTTAATTTGAATGTATTATTAGAAGCTGTTGTATTTCTTATAAGAGTATAGTTATGTTATATACTCTGATGTAATATTTTGAAATGTTACATAACTGATTATGAGTACTTTACTGTACCGGTTGTATAAAGGTTATTATGTAATGGAGATTTTTTTTTTGTTTAAAAAAAATTGTTCGAGATTTTTCTTTTTTTTTGGTATGTTTGGATTATCGTTGTATGGTTATTTTATGGTTTTGTGATGGTTAGGGTATTACATTTGGTATCAGAGCCCAAGGTTTAAACACTCAGGACTCGATAAGTTTTAATTAGGGGTTTCATTATGCTTCCTACGAGATTTTAATTAAATCTGATTTATAGGAATTCTAGTATGCCTCCTATTACACGAGGAGTATGGGGATGAGGTATCCCTAATGCTAATGCCAATGCAGGTAGAGGCAAAGGTGGACGTAGAGGCCACGATCAAGGCCAAGGTAGAGGTCGTGGGCTAAGTAGGGGTCAAGATCATCAAGGAATGCTTGATGACAAAATACCTCATGTTGAGGAGCAAAGAGGATTTCAATCTAAAATTCTTCAGCAGATTCTTGGACGTTTGGATGGGATTGAAGCTAGGAATAATATTCCAGGTGGGGGAGCAAATGCTCAGGGTATACATATTCCCAATGCCAATCAGGCCGTAGTATTGGATCCTATTATCAGGACTCAACTAAAAGACATATCTAAGCTCAAAGGTCCATATTTTAATGGAACCAAAGTTGGTAATGAAGCTGAAGCCTGGCTTCTAAACATCAAAAGATGTTTTATTCTGCATGATTATCACACTAACGTGAAGGTTCGATGGATTGCAATTCAATTAAGGTCTTTTGCATCCATTTGGTGGGAAATGGAATTAGAACAACTTGGACTTCATATTTCTCAAGTCACTTAGGAATTGTTCTTAGAGAGGTTCCAAGAAAGATTCATGTTTAAGTATTGGCAGCAAACTAGATTTGAGGAATTCTTTAACATTTTTCAAGGTAATTTAATAGTGGAAATGTACGAAAGAAAATTCTTTTAGCTTAAGAAGTATTCTGGTTGGAATGAAGGTGATAAACCTTTAGTGCAGCACTTTATCTGGGGATTCAATCCTAGGATTGGTGAGGAAGTGAGAACTTTCAAACCTAAAATAGTTAAGGAAACTGTTGATCAGGCTAAGCTTGCTGAAATGAAAATTGGTTTTTCAACCAAGAGTGTTGTTAACCCACCTATTCCAAACAGTAGTAAAAGTCAAAAATCCTTCAATGATGATTCTAAGGCAGCACCTAGTGGTTATGATAGTAAATCTCAAAAGCAAAAATTCAACAAATTTACCAAATCAGACAAGGGGTTTAAGGTCCCTAAACTACCTAAATCCATTAAGCTTGCTGAAAGTGTGAAACAAAGTTTTGCACTGCCCCAAGTGAATTCCTCGCAGGACAAGAGTACCAAAAGAGGAGCAGAATGTTGGCATTGTGGGCAGTTGGGTCATTTACAATGGAATTGTCCTATTAAAGGCAATAACCAGGGTACATCAAGAGCATCGGCCTCTGAGGCTACTATTGGAGATTTTGGAAGGAACCACCATATTTTTGCTACTATGGATCATAATCAAATAGAACATCAGAATACAGTGATTGAGGCTAAAGGTACTTATCAAGGTACAAAAATTTCCATTTTATTTGACTCAAGTGCCATTGATTCTTTCATTTCTACCAATTTGGTTAAACATTGTAATATTCCTGTGAGAAAGGCTAAGTTGGCATGGCAAGTTGAGTTAGCTTCTGGATCTAAGGTAGAAACTGGGCTGATTGCAGTAGATTGTGAAATTCATCTTAAGGCATTTACCACTATAGTAAACCTCAGACTTATTCCTTTAGGAACCTATGATATAATTTTAGGAATGGATTGGTTGGATCAACACCAAGCTGTCATTGATTGCAGCAAAAAGATTATTAAATGCATTGATGATAATGGAGCAAATAGATTCATAACAGGAATTCAAAGACCTATTTCTATTAGAACTATTTTTGCTAAACAACTTCAAAGGTGTTTATGAAAAGGATGCAAGCTATTTCCTATTTCTGTATATAATTTTTCTGAACCTTTGGTCAATCAAACTAGTTTAGACCATCTATTACTGAAGGAATTTTTAGATGTCTTTGTAATAGAGATTTTGGGTATTCCACCCAAGAGAGAAATAGACTTTAGGATTGACCTTGTGCCTAGAACTGAACCTATTTCTAAAACTCCTTATTGTATGATAGCACAAGAATTGGTAGAGCTCAAAGTTCAACTTGAAGAACTTCTTGGGAAAGGACTGATTAGATCAAATGTCTCTCCTTGGGGTGCACCTGTTATCTTTGTTAAGAAGAAAGATGGATCACTTAGACTGTGTATTGATTACAGGTAGTTAAATAAAGTTACTATCAAGAATAGGTATCCGTTGCCTAGAATTGATGATTTATTTGATCAAGTTAAGGGTGCTAAAGTATTCTCTAAAATTGATCTTAAATTTGGGTACCATTAGCTAAGAACTCTAGAAGCTAATATTCATAAGATAGCATTTTGAACTAGGTATGTGCATTACAAATTTATTGTTGTACCTTTTGGTTTAACAAATGCACCATCAGTATTTATGATTCTGATGCAGGGAGTTTTTAGAACCTTCCTTGATAGGTTTGTAGTTGTTTTTCTGGATGACATACTAGTTTATTCTAACTCCTTGGAGGAGCATGAACATCATTTGAGACAAATTTTTGAATGTCTCCAAAGGAATAAGCTGTATGCTAATCCTAAAAAGTGTGAACTTTTCAAATCAGAAATAAGTTACCTTGGACACATTATAACAGGAGATGGAATAGATGTGGATCCAGCTAAGGTTAGAGCTATTGTAGAGTGGCCAGCACCTACAAACATGTTGGAAGTAAGAAGTTTTATGGGTTTAGCCAATTACTACCAAAAGTTTGTGGCTAATTTCTCAAAAATAGCACATTCTATCACTTCTCTTCAGAGAAAAGGTAAGAAACTTGTCTAGTTGGATAAGTTTGAAGAAGCTTTTCAGCATCTTAAAGTATGTTTGACTAGTGCACCTGTATTGGCTGTACCTAATCCTTGTAAAGAACTTGTGGTTTGCACAGATGCTTCTTTAGATGGATTAGGAGTAATTTTAATGCAAGATGGCAGGGTGATTGCGTATGAATCTAGGAAACTCAAGGATCATGAGATGAACTATCCTACCCACGATTTGTAACTTGTTGCAGTAATGCATGCGTTGACCAAATGGTGACATTTTCTCCTTGGACAACATTTTGAGTTATGTACTGATCATAGAAGTCTTCAATATATTTTCACATAGCCAAATTTGAATGCACGGCAACGTAGATGGATGAAATTTTTGTGTGAATATAATTTTGGAGTAAAATATGTACAAGGTAAGGAGAATAAGGTGGCTGTTGCACTTAGCAAAAGATGTCATGAACTTTCTTCTTTAACTCTCTCAGTGGATTTGAAGGAGAAAATATTACATAATCTGATTACTAATCCTTGGTTTTTATATTTCAAGGTTTTTATTGATAGTGGCAGCATGTTAGAAGGTATATTTGAAGGTTACTCTATCAACATTGATGGATTGTTGATCTATAGAGGTAGTATTTATGTTCCTGATATTGGAGAGCTATGAATTTTGGTTATGTCTGAAGCTCATAAAGTGCCCTATTTAGCACATCCTAGTGTTAAGAAAATGAATGCTGATCTTAAATAGAATTACTATTGGCCAAGTATGAAGAGAGATATTGCTGATTTTGTTCCTAGATGTCTAGAATGTCAAAGGGTGAAAGTTGAACATTAGCATCCTGCTAGTTTACTTCAATCTCACAGTGTGCCTGGATGGAAATGGGATACCATCTCCATTGATTTTATCATGGGATATAATGTTGCATCTGTAGCACATATTTATATGGAACAGATAGTAAGACTGCATGGGATTTTGAAGAAGATCATATCAGATAGGGACCCAGTTTTCACATCTTCTCTTTGGAGGTCTATGCAATGTGAGCTTGGTACTCAATTGAATTTTAGTTCTGCATATCATCCTAAGATTGATGGGCAAACTAAGCATGTAAATCAGATTCTAGAAGACATGCTCAAGATGTACGTCATGGATAGGTAGAACAAATGGGAAGAATTCTTGCATTTAGTTGAATTTGCATATAATAATGGTTATCACAGCTCTATAGGTATGGCTCCATTTCAAGCTTTGTATGGACGACCATGTAGAACACCCTTGAGTTGGGATAATTTGGAAGATAGAATTCTCCTAGGTCCTGAAATGCTCCAAGATATGGAATAGCAAGTGAAACGAATTAGGGAACACCTTGTTACAGCACAAGATAGATAGAAAAAGTATGCAGATTTGCATAGGATTGAGCGTTAGTTTATGGTTGGGGACAAAGTATTTATGTGGGTCAGACCTAGAAAAAGTCCTATTAGATATGGTAAAGGTTCCAAATTGTCTCCACATTTTGTGGGACCATTTTAAATCCTAGAATGATTCGGTCCAATTGCCTACAAACTTGCTTTCCCTCCTAGTCTATCTCGAATCCATGATGTCTTTCATGTGTCTATATTAAGGAAATACATACTTGATATCACTCATGTTCTGAATTGGAATGCATTACAGGTAATGGATGGCCAATTGATGCTAGAACCAATGCAGATTGTCCAACGAAGAGAACTAAATCTCAGAGGTCGCAAGGTGGAGTAGGTAAAGGTATTATGGGATCATAATGATGATACCTCTACAACTTGGGATGATGCAGGGGCATTGAAAACTTCACATCCTCATTTGTTTTCAAGCTTTTAGGAGTAAGCCTAAGCTGGTGAGGGAGGGTGTCATGGCCTTGACAGTTGTATATCTATCACCTTGGAATCTGAGAATAGTTTACTTTTTTGGATAATTTGGTACTTGTTAAGATAGTTTAATTTTGGCATTATTATGTTAAACTCTATGAGAATTCAGATGTTGTTAAATCTAATTCTCAGAATAGATGTTTTTATACTTTTAGTTGTGTTATATTCAGAATCTTTTATCTGAATCAATCTGGATTCAGGAATCAAATTTTATTAATTAATGTTAGTATGGTTTTAGTTTTACCTTAGTCTAATTTGTACTTTCAATTTTATGTATAAGGTGGCTTTAAATTTTGCAGCACCTTGAATCTGTTGTTTGCCAGTTTCTAAGTATATATATGTATGTATGTATGTATGTATGTATGTATGTATGTATGTATGTATGTATGTATGTATGTATGTATATATATATATATATGTATGTATGTATGTATGTATGTATGTATGTATGTATGTATGTATGTATGTATGTATACATATATATATACATATATATATACATACATACATACAAACATACATACATACATACATATATATATATATATTTAATTAATTGTTATGTATTTGTGTGCTTGTATTTATATTTATACAAGTTGTAAATTATATGTATACTTATTAATTAGTAAGAAATATTAATATTACTTAGGATTAATCTTAATATTAATACAAATATTAATATTAATATTGATACAAATATTAATGTTAGATTAGTACCTAATACTATGTTAGAGTGAGTTAGTGCCTAAACTAACCTATGGCATGGGATTTAACTAAGTCATAAACTAAAAACTTATCCTAAGTCTATCAATGCCTAAACTAAAAACTTAGCATGCATTTTGGACTTGGCAAATGGTGACAGTGATAGTGGGTTTTAATGGTGGGTAGGTTCTTTGAACGACGAGCTGGTACTACTATACCATGTGTCAATTAAGCTAAGGAATGAGGTTTTTATGGTTTTTCTCACTCTTATTAGCATTGATTTTGCACGTTGCCTGAGTTCGGATCGCCATTGTTGGTTTTCAGTTGGGGTTATGAATGCTCTATTGAGCGAGTTTCTCTGCATTTTAGTGGGGAAATTGATGGCCATGATGGAGTGTATTGTTCCTTACTCACCTTATAGAGGTTCACGTTCTCATTTTCTTTTTGGTTTCTATCATTTTGTGGCTTCATTTCTTTCTCAGATACTACTACTTAGAAGATTTCTCTGGTATCTCTGTGTCTAGATTTTGGAAGTTTGAAGGCTTGGGGCTGTGAATTTGAAAAGAGAGGGCTCTCTAGGTAGCTTGGTTTAAGTTTTCTTCTGCAATTTTATAGGCAGGGGGCTTTTCTTTAACTCTTTCCTATAGTTATTATTATGTTTCATTTAGATTTGTGAATATTGAATATCTAAATTTGTTATGTGGATAAACCCAGATTTGGGTGTGTGAATGAAATTATTTTGTGTTGTGTGTTGTAATTGGATTTATGATGTATATTTAGGGCAAATTGTTACCCTATTCTCTCTCTTGATTGACTATTGCATTGTTATATCGATAGCATGTTGTATAAGGTTAACAGTTTTATATAATGGGTATCGACATTCGAGAATGGGCATATGCAAAGCATGACACTGTGTACAATGCATATCTCTGTATATATCCACAATCAAATGTGAAGTGTGGAGTTGCATTCTAAGTTTTATTAATATTTGGGTTTATTTTCACTAAGATTGAACTCAGCAAGAAACACATGTTTGCGACAGAAAGCAAGCATGCATGTGATTTTAAAAAAAAAAAACATATGATTGTCAGCTATTATTAAATCGAGCTCTGTGTGTTTTAAGTTTTGGGTTTGTTATTTTGTTATTTTGGTTATATGTGACTCAGCCACAGCCACGAGATTGCAATCTATGAATTTGTGACTGTGAACCGAGGGCACAGACGTGCAACTGAGGGTGAGTCATTTTGTCAAACGGTTGCTTGATATTCGTATCACTGTTATATTATTGAATGGTTTAAATGAGTTGGGGTTTGGAATTGTTCTCAAATATGGTCGAGGGTTTTAGGCAAGATGTTTTACAAAAATTTTGTATTCAACAGTAGTTATAGTCATTATGTTAAAAGTTTTGGTGTAATCATGTGCAAAAGTTTTAGTGTCGACCATTAGCAAGATTTTGGGGTTTTGGGTATTGCAATGCACAACCAATCTTATAATGAATAGGAAGAGATGTGTCTTTGTTCTTGACAGGTTTTTCAACGTGTAGAAAAATAATATCGAATTTGTTTTTTAAAAATTATATACATATTATTGTATGAGTCGATGTTTTGTTGATTGTGCTTGATGTTTGAATTCATAAATAATTGCATAAAGTTTTATTCAATAATTGCAAACTATAGATATGCTATTATCTAGAATGGAAAGAAACATTTTGTTAACAGATCTTGTAGATGAGTAAAATTGGTATTAGGGGCACTGTGTGTGTCGTAGATTCAAACAGTAGGGTGTTGTTTTTGAATTAGAAATTGTAGTTATTTGGTAACAAAAAGTAATTTGATTTACAAGTAGAAAAGTTTATTTATCTATTTTTATTCTGACTTTAAATTCATAAGGTTATATATATATATATATATAGATATGTGTAAGTGAGTACGTATATATATATATATATATATATATATATATATATATATATATATATATATATATATATGTATGTATTCCCTTATGAATAGATTGTTAGAGTTTAAATTTATATTAACAATCAAGAGGTTACTATGATTACTTATTTAAATTTAGTGAATTTGGAAAAAGTCAATTCTTTACTATTTAATTAGAATATATTTGTTAAGTAGTTGAAAAGCATGGTTACAAATATGGTTTCATTTGGTACTTTGAAAGATTGAAAAAAAAAAAGAAAAAAGGTTTCATATGATATTTTTGTTTGCTGGTGCACTTGTTATATTGAAGCAATTGAAATAGTGTATTAGTTGGAATTGGAAAAATAATCTAAGTTTTCTTCCAATTAGTATAACTTGAATTATGTGTATGTTAGATTATGCAAGTTGATCCTTTAGATTGGGTGGCTGTCATAAAGTGAGTACCTTGTGGTGATAGAATTATGTTGTCGGATGCCCTCTGACACTAGTCTAGATCCTTATGGGAAAGTTTATGATAGTTATTTAATTAAGTGTTAATATTTAAAATTTCATGGGTTGGGAATCATATAATAAGATAAGAACATTATGGTTGTGAGGCCTCACCCAGACCCATCGTAGCATAGTGATACATTACTCTTATTTTGTTATTCACGACTTGAGATGTCGAGACATTATCTGATGCTTAGAACACACTTTATTATTTCATGTTGTGTGATGTTACTTCAGATATATTTGATGATTGTCATTTAATGTTCATGTATATGTATGTTGATGAAATCAGTAAATGTAGGATTGAGATTTTGATTTAAGATATTTTAAATGGTTAAGAATTATGTAGGATGAAGAAACCTTTATTGATGTATGTTTTAATTTATGTAAATTTTTGATACATATACATTTATGTACATGTGATTTTATGGGACTACTGATGTGTGTAATGAGTGTGCAAATATTTCAGCTGAAAAATCCTATGGAGGAACAGAACTAATCTCTATGTGCTAAATTTGAAAACCTTGTTGTTCGTAATTCACATATTTGTATTGTGAGATGTATGTATGCATCTTCTTTGTTCAGTGAATGTTAATGTTTGTAATTATGTTCTTTCAGTGTCGCTTGACACTCGTAAAATGGTTATGTGCTTCAGTGGCTATTTAGGGTTGATTGTTTAACCTTTGGACCAAGTTGGTTTAAGTTAGTGTCAATTTTCTATTAGGTTTTTAATTAAGGTTAGTCATCCCTAATCCGGATTAGTGCTTAATTTGCAAGTTAGAGTAGTTAGATGGACCCATTTTATTCCTAGATTTTATTTGACTCTAAACCTCTTTCCTAAGGCTTTTAAACATGTTATTATTCTAACCAAAGGGTATGGGTATGGGTTAGGGGTCTTTTCCAACCCCTAAGCCCCTTTTTTTGACTTTTGAGGTCACTCAAAAAGTCCCTTTTTGCCTTTGTGCGAAAATTGATCATTGTTATCTTGAGTTACCTCACCTCATCTGCACTTAGGGTTTAACCATAGTGTAGGTTGAGTTAGGAGTTTCTAGAGTTTCTAGTGGGTGAAAATAGTTATTGCTCCTTTTGGGTGGTTGAGTTGGAGGCTTATTTAGAGGCCTTCCTTGGACTAGTTGGTTGTTACCCAATCTCTACATTTAGAGAAGTGATGGGGACACAACCCCAAGAATAGAATGGAACCAACAGAAAGGGAAAATTATATTACCTGAGAAAATAAGCTAGTACAAACAGTGCAGAGAAAATAATTTCTCCTTTTAGTACCTCCTCTCAAACTCCACTCCGAACTTCCTCTTACAATGCCAAAAATCTCCTTAAATAGACCCCGGAGGGTTAAGGACTAGGAGTACATTCTAGAAAGTGCTAGTAGGCATCCACCGACCAAATAGAAGGTTCCATAAGTGTCATTAGAATTTGGTGCAAATCTAGAAGAATCCAAAAATGGTAACCGAACTTTCGGGAGGCATAACTTTTGAACCGTAGCTTCGATTGACGAATCGTTTACATTTTCAGAAAGCTCTCGAAGAGCTCTATAGCCCTATGGACAAGATTTGCTTGTTCCCCATTTTTCAGCCCTTTTTGAGGTCATTTAATGCCCCTAACTTGACTTTGAAGCATTCTTAGGAGGTCTCCAAAACCCGAAAAACTGCAATAACTTTCAAACCATGGGGCCTTTCGACCTGATTCTTTTTTTGGAATGCTCTAAATCACAATTATATTCATTTGGCCAATTCACACCTTCGAGGTCACCAAAATGATGGCCAAATTGCATGCTCCTATTTTTTTGAGATTTTCAAACACACTGATAGTGGAACTGTGAGAGTTGAAACCTTTATTTGACCCAAATGGGTATCCAAAAATGTAAAGACATGAAACAAAAACTAAGTCTAAGTACATTTTTTTTGGGTGACACAAGATTGCCCTTATACCTCTGGATGCTCCTGCATCAGACACCCAAGGTAGATTGAAAAGTGACCCTGTCACTTTATGGATGGTAGAGGAAATCCCAAATAGGAAACCTCAGCTGCTGAAATCCAAGTTGAGTCCTCGATCGATCGTCCTTTCCATTTGACCAAATACTCTTCATACTGCCTGTTTCTAGTACTCCTACCCACACGATGATCTAGAATGTCTTCCATCTCCTCCTTCTTAGAAGCAGGAATTTGACATGGCTCTAACACCAGCTCATCATCTGCACCATCATCATGATACTCTGTTAAATCTGCAATGTTGAAAATGGGAGAAATGTGAATACCATCTGGCAGCTCCACTTCATATGCATTTCCTGAATCATGTTTCTTCAAAATTTTGCAAGGGCCAAATTTTTTCATTTTCAGTTTATTGTAAGTACCGGCTGGAAATCTTTCTTTTTGTAAGTGCACCATGACTAGATCCCCTACTTGGAATTCCTTATGTCTTCTCCTTTGATCAGCCCTAGCTTTATATTCTTGATTCATCTTGGTAATGTGTGCTTGAACCTCCTCATGTAGATGCTTGATATGTTCAGCAAATTCTTCTGCTTCAACACTTGTCCTCTCCCCTTGTTCTATCTTCCTTAGCTCTGGTGCAGTCCTTGGGCTACTCCCATATACAATTTGGAATGGTGATTTTCTAGTAATCCTATTTATGGAGTTATTATAAGAAAACTCTGCCTGTGGTAGAATCAAATCCCATCCCTTGGGCTTATCCCCAACTAAACATCTTAGCAAATTGCCCAAACTTCTATTTACCACTACTGTTTGACCATTAGTCTATGGGTGATGTGTGCAACTGAATTTTAGGTCCATTCTCAACTTCTTCCACAATGTCCTCCAGAAATACCCCACAAATTTAGTATCTCTGTCAGAAACTATACTCCTTGGAAGACCATGTAGTCTTACCACCTCTTTGAAAAACAAGTCTGCAATATGGACAGCATCATGAGTTTTGTGGCATGGAATGAAATGTGCCATTTTGGAGAACCTATCAACCACCACGAATACTGAGTCATTACCCCTTTGTGTCCTTGGTAATCCAAGAACAAAATCCATACTTATGTCCTCCCATGGCCTTGATGGAACAGGCAACGGCTGATATAGACTAGTATTGTGACTAAACCCCTTAGCAACTTGACAAACCTGGCAACTCTGTACAAACTTCTTCACATCCTGTGAAATTTGAGGCCAAAAATAATGTTCTCTAAGACTGGCAATGGTCTTATCTTGACCAAAATGTCCTGCCATCCCTCCACTATGTTTCTCCTTAATCAGATTTTCCCTCATGGAACTCCTTGGAATGCACAATTGACTACCTTTAAACAACATGCCATCCTGAATCAAATAGTCTAACCACTTGGTTCTATCTACAGCAATAGGTTCTTTACAAGCTTTCCATGCTTCAGCAAAATCAGGATCCTCAGGGTACAAATTCTTGAGTTCATCAAACCCAACTACTTCAACCTACATTACTGTAAGAAACAACTGTCTCCTACTTAGTGCATCTGCAACCCTATTAGATTTTCCACTTCTATGCTTCAACACAAATGTATAGCTCTGCAAGAACTCTTCCCACTTCATATGCCTCTGATTCAATTTACCTTGGCTATTTAGGTACTGTAATGCCTGATGATCAGTATAAAAAACAAATTATTTTGGCAATAAATAATGCCTCCATTTCTTTAAGCCCTGAACTATTGCATAGAACTCTTGATCATAAACAGAATACTTCTTCTTTGCATCATTCAATTTTTCACTAAAATATGCAATAGGCTTACCTTCTTCACTTAATATAGCCCCAATAATACTTCCACTAGCATCACAATCCACCTAGAAAACCTTTCTAAAATTTGGAAGTGCCAACATAGGTTGTTCTGTCACCTTCTTCTTGAGCAATTCAAAACTTCTCGCAGCTATTGCAGTCCATTTGAACTCTTTTCTATCCCCTCTTATTGTATCAGTTAGGGGTGCACATATGCCACTGAAATTCTTCATAAACTTCTTGTAAAAACTAACCAGACCATGAAATGATCTTACCTCAGTAGCAGACCTTGGAGTAGGCCATTCCAAGATGGATTTTACCTTCTCCGGATCCATTTTGAGACCTTTAAGTGATATAACAAACCCCAAATAGACTAACTCCCTTTTTGCAAAGTTACACTTCTTCAGATTAATTAAGAGTTTCTCTTCCCTTAGCCTTTCAAGGACACTACAAATATGCAATAAATGTTCTTCCAAATTCTTGCTGAAAATTAAAATATCATCCAAATAGACAATAAATTTTTTTCCCAAGAACTTCTTAAGTACCTCATTCATGAGCCACATGAAGGTGCTTGGGGCGTTTGTCAATCCAAAGGGCATGACTAACCACTCATAAAGACCCTCCTTGGTCTTGAAGGTTTTTTTCCACTCATCTCCTTCTCGAATCCGTATCTGGTGATAACCACTCTTCAGATCTATCTTTGTGAAGTACTGAGCTCCACTCAAGCAGTCAATAAGATCATCCATCCTTGGTAAAGAAAACTGGTACTTGATGGTTATCCTATTTATAGCTCAAGAATCTATACACATCCTCCACTCTCCATCCTTCTTTGGTGCAAGTACTGTAGGTACTGTACATGGACTCGGGCTCTCTCGAATCAAGCCCTTCCTCAATAGCTCCTGAACCTGTCTATTTAGCTCCTCTGTTTCAGTAGGAGTCATCTTGTGAGAAGCCTTGTTAGGCAAACTAGCTCCTAGAATCAGATCTATCTAATGACTGATTTTCCTTACTGGTGGAAATCCATCTGGAACATTATTAGAGATAATATCTCCAAATTCCCCTAGTAAATTTGAAACTTCAAATGGTATTTCACTACTACCTTCTTTATCTTTCCTAGGAATCAAAGCATAGCACATATGCTGATGTTTCATGCCATCTAAAAACTTCCTTCCATCAACAAGACAAATCCTAGCACTGCTACATACCTTTTCACCTTCCTTTTTCATGGGCTTCAATTTGTGGCCAACTCCATCCTTTGTCAGAGAGTATGTGTTTGCATGTCCATCATGTATTGCATGTCTATCAAACTGCCATGGTCTACCCAACAATAGATGGCAAACATCAATCGAAATAACATCATAGAGAACTTCATCATGGTAACTCCCAATTTTGAATTTTACTAAACATTGTTCACTTACCAGGACCTTATGATCATCTTTTACCCAAGAAATTTGATAGGGCTAGGGATGTTTCTCCCTCTTGAGCTTCAGCTTAGAGACCATCTCTTCTGATACCAAGTTATCAGTGCTACCACCATCAATGATCACGTCACAACATTTATCCTCACACTTGCATTTGGTACGAAACAAAATCCTTCGTTGTCCTGGTTCATTCTCACCACTTAGTAGGACTCTTTCATTTACCAAGATCTCTCCTCTTTCTGCATCCTCTGAATGTGATGATTGTGCATCCTCATCCACATGAGAAACCCTAGCTTGGCCCTTAGCTCTCCTATCTGTCCTTCCTTCTCATTGAGGGCATTCAAAGGCATGATGACCTTCTTCATTGCAATGGAAATAGGTTCCATGGAAGCCTCCTCTTCCTTGTTCACTTCCTCTACCTCTTCCTTTTTAATTTCCAAAGTCTTGATCATGGGAGTGGTTGAAACCCTCATTCCTCTAGTTTTTGCTAGTACCCACATCTTCATTTTTGTTTTGGGTTTCATTGCGGCCTCCAGATGATCTACCACTTCCCCTTCCTCCTTGATCACACCCTCTTTATCTTCCTTCAAACCTTTTATTCAACTTCTCTTCAACTCGTAGGGCAAACTGGTATGCCTCTTCAATGCTGGTCATTCTTACCAAACTTAATTCCTCCTGGATGCTAGGTCACAACCCACTGATATAACAAGAAACCTTCTCCTTATTTTCTTCTGCATGCCCTGCTCTAATCAAGAGTTGGTAAAACTCCTCTATATATTCTTGGACTGATCTTCCTACTTGCTTTAACCCATGCATCTTCTTAAACAAATCAAGCTCGTAGTCCACAGGAATGAACTGCTTCTTCAATTTGTCCACCATGCGATCCCATCTTGTGATCTTCTCCTTTCCTCTTCTGTTTCTTTCCAATTGAACCTCTTGCCACCAGATTTTGGCATGGCCTTTCAGTTTGGCCTTTGCAAACTTAACCCTATCTGGGTCCCTGATATCCTCATACTCAAATTATTCTTCCAGTTCATTGATCCAATCGATCAACTCATCTGGTTTCAGATTTCTTGAAAATACACCCACTTCAATTGTAGGTCTTTTCCCAAACTTAGTAATGGCCCTAAAAAGCCTTTCCTCTATAGGATTTAGAAATTCCCCATCAAATTCCTCTTCTGGTCCCATTGCTTCTTCTTTATTTTCATCCTCACTGTTGTCACCTGTGGCAACATTTGCTCCTCTACGAAGCTCCTCTTGCAATGCCTGCACCTGCCTTTGGAGGGCTCTAACCTCCTTAGGATTAATAGCTCTAGCCCTTCCACCACATTCTCTTCATGGAGGCATCTTCTAACTCGAACCCACAACCACATAGTCCTGGTGCAAACTGCCTCACAGTCGGCATTCTGTCTACACACTCAGGAAAACCCGCTCTGATACCACTTGATGGGGACACAACCCCAAGAATAGAATGGAACCAACAGAAAGGGAAAATTATATTAATTGATAAAATAAGCTACTTCAAATAGTGCAGAGAAAATAAACTTCAAAACATGCCCTAAGGGCTTACAATAGCATAAATCTAGAGATAATTTCACCTTTTAGTACCTCCTCTCAAACTCCACTCCGAACTGCCTCTTACAATGCCAAAAATCTCCTTAAATAGACCCTGAAGGGTTAAGGACTAGGAGTACATTCTAGAAAGTGCTAGTGGGCATCCACTGACCAAATAGAAGGTTCCATAAGCATCGTTATAAGTCGATGCAAATCTAGAAGAATCCAAAAATGGTAACCGAACTTCCGGGAGGCATAACTTTTGAACCATAGCTCCAATTGACAAACCGTTTACATTTTTGAAAAGATCTCGAAGTGCTCTATAGCCCTATGGACAAGCCTCACTCGTCCCCCATTTTTTGGCCCTTTTTCAATTTCATTTAATGCCCCTAACCTGACTTTGAAGCATTCTTAGGAGGTCTCCAAAACCTAAAAAATTGTAATAACTTTCAAACCGTGGGGCCTTTTGACCTGATTATTTTTTTGGAATGCTCTAAATCACAATTATATTCATTTTGCCAATTCACACCTTCTAGGTCACCAAAATGATGGCCAAATTGCATGCTCCTATTTTTTTGGGATTTTCAAACACACTGATAGTGGAACTGTGAGAGTTGAAACCTTTATTTGACCCAAATGGGTATCCAAAAATGTAAAGACATGAAACATAAACTAAGTTTTAAGTACATTTTTTTTGGGTGACACGGGATTGCCCTTATACATCTGGATGCTCCTACATCAAGAAGATTTCTTGAAGATTGAAGGAAGGAAGTGGAAACTCTACTCAAATTTGTTCATTGCCATTACCCCTTTGTGAAGGTAAGAAATTCTCATCTCCCTTATTCAATTTTTATGTTTGGTTTCATGTTCATGCTACCTTGTTGTTGTTTCACTATTTGTATGGTTGTGGGTATGTTGGGAAGATTTGAAAGCTATGTTATTTTGGTTGTTTTCTTTTCATGGTTATGTTTGCAATTTTTTATTTTTTTTCTTTGCATGGGTGTTTTGGTATTACTCACCCTTGGAGAGGGCAGAAGTGACCAATTTTGGGAAAGTTCTATTTAGTTGGACTCCAACCAATGTAGAGTCTCTTCTCAAGATGAGAAGAGGGATAAAGGGTAGGGTGTTATGGGCCCCTACCCGTCAGCACAAACCTGGTATGAATATGGCATGTTTAAATAGAAGAATGAAAGTTCTTGGTTATTAGCCGCGATTGGGCATCTGAATTGGTGTTGTGCTTGACTTCTCCTATTGGAAGAATCCACCTTTCCCTAGTTTTGATTCATTGTCAATCCTATTGTGTAAACCATGTGTGATTATGCATGTTTGATTTTCTCTTGGTTATGCTTGGTTGTCACCCGATCAGATATTTGCTTCCTCCATGGTTCTTGAAATGAGATTCAAAAAATAGTACAAACTCCTTGATTATGATCATGAAGAAAATTTGATTTAATTGTTGAAATTTGGGATTGAGATCCTATTGTAAATTGTATTTTTAAACCTTATTATAAATGGCAATGAAGCCTAGTTTTCTTCCTGATTCTTTCCCGGCTGAGCCTTGAATCAGGTTTGCCAATAAAATTGGTGTTGAGCATCTTTGGTTTTCATGTGATTTAATTGTGTATTAAATTTAATATGGTTTCACATAAAAAAAATAATAATAACGGATAATTTCATGAATTGTGATATTTCAAGTTTTTAAATTGTTAAGGAAGAACAATTTGATAGAATGAAATTTCCAAGTTGATGTATAAGTATTAGATGAATTAGGATTCCTACCTTGAGAACTCAAATTATCTCTTCTTTGAACGAATCAATTGGACTAAGAGATTATGTATCTCCTTAAATTTTTAAAGCATAAATCAGTTAGTTATCTTTAACCTTGCCATGGATTGCTTATCGGCTGCATTAAGTTTAATGTTGATTGTTTAATGAATTATCATCCTAAACTATACTTAGTCCTATGAGTAACTCACACTATCATTGTAATATCTTATCATGAGTAACTTAGACTATTGGAGTAGGAAACCAAATAGGAAAGAATTGATGATGTTAAATTTGACAAAATTCCAAGCTTTCATACATGTTGAAAATGAAAACTATGATCATGCATGCAGATTCACTTTTATGATTGTTAGATCCAAATGATAAAGTATTGCATTATTGAATGAAATGAATAATTCAAACTCTTGATAGGTTATGGTTGTATCAAGTCATTAAATATTTGCCTAAAAAGGAAATTAATGACGAATTTAGTTCTTGAATCAATCTATTTTAGATGTGATAGAAATTGTATTGAATCCTACCTTAATCATCTAATAGATTTAAGAGATGCTCTATTAGTTTTGTAAGCCATAAGAAATTTTAAGAATTAACTTGGGATAATATTTGCAATATGTTAGCTCTTCAAATTTTGATCCAACTTAAAGAGGATTAAATTAACTTTTCAGACCATCCTTAAGAGAAAATTTCCAAAACACCCACCTACAGGATGCTGGAAATTGTATGGAGAAATAATTTATTCTCTTATTCAGACAGAGAATATTCCTTTTGTTTTCTATATAAAAATATATTTATATATATATTACTAATGTGAATAATATCTAATTTAGTTATAAGAAATTTAATGCTTATCCTGAAAGACTACCTTCATATCTTATACTCTTACCTATAAACTTTATGAATTTATTGCTTACTCCTTGGCCTTGGACGTCAGTTTAAACTTGTTTTAAAAAGGTATTTTGTCTTGTCTTAAGTCAAAGTGGTTTGATGGGAGGGTGATGTCATCCTGCCACCTTGTCCCATCCCCATCCTCCTCCATTTCTAGTGGCCAATTTTGGAAGGTGACATTTATGTTGGAAGATGAATTTGTGGTGGTGATCTTTTTTTTTAAAACTCCCTTTCTTGTCTCTGCTCACGTGCCCACCTCTTGGGTTTTGTTTCCTCTAGCTTGGGCTGCATGGGAAGATGTGTGGAGAGGGATATGTCATGACATGACATAAATTTTGGATGTTGGCTTAAGCTTTTGGGTTTGTATTAAAGTTGCAAGTTGAAGTATGTTCAAAAACAAAAAACAAAAAGACTTTACCTCCTCCATGACTTCAACGTACCTTTGATGTAAGAACTTGGATTTGTGTGGGGTCTAGGGGGAGGTGTAGGGGGGGGGGGGGGGGGGGTCAAATCAGCTTAGCTAGTGGCCTAGTAGGATGGTTAGGGTTAGGGTAGAGTAGAGTGTAGGATAGTAATAAGTTAGATTAGACTAGGATGTTAGTGAGTTTATTTATTAGTTTTATTATTATTAAGCTATATTTTAGTAAGTGGTGTTAGTATTTAGTTTTTTTTAATTAGTTTAAATTGTAATTTATTAAAGTTATGTTGTTTAAATTTTATATATATTGCTTTAGTAATGCTAGTTTAATTTCATGTTTTAATTGATAGTTTTTAAATTTTATTTAATTTGTAAAGTTAAGTTCTATTTAAAAGATTAGACATTCTTTTATGAATGATTAGATCAACTATAGATTTAGTTAGTTAGTTTAAGATAAATTAGTTTAATATAAAATTATTATTAAATTTCGTTTAGATTTAATTTATATTCGATTAAATTTTTGTTGAAAATTAAGCTAAGTTGGAGATTTAAGAAATGTTGGTATTAATAGTATCTTTGAAAATTTGTTTAATTAGTGTCCTAATAGCTTAAGTTATTCAAATAATCTAAACCCAATCCTCTTTAGATTGTTATTAAAATAATTTTCACATGATTGTTTAAGCAATGTAATAACGAATCAGTAAACATTTATATCAACCTAATAACAATGTACTTCAGAATCCTGACGATGTATTCCTCCACAAAATTTTTTAAACCAAGGATGTTGTAGAGAAACTTTTCTTAAACTATAATCAATCATTTCAAACTTAGAGCAATTAAATTATTATTTAAAAAAAAAAAAAAAAAATTGTGTGTTTTTTTTGCCCTCGTAGTTTGGGCATGACAATGGTTGCACCTGACATATTGAGTTCTACGAGTGGTTGAATGTAGATTCTTATGTTGACACCCATGGACTACTAGATCATTACCTTGTCATTTTCTATGTGAGTTTATTTCTGCATATCTGCGTGTAAGAAATTACGTACTTGCATTATAATTTGAATGTGAAAAGAAAATTGTATTTTTAGTACTTCTGTTATTTGGATTATATGAATATAGTTTTGTCATAAAATCTAACATACAGGTTTACTAGAGATATTATCGATTTTATTAGTGTTACTAAGCCCTATTTGTGTGTGTTGTGGTTTTACTATTTTGGATTTTAGGTTCGAGATAGGGTTGGTTATGGACTTAGAAGAAATGACTTTTTAACATTTTGAACCAGTGTTAATTTGAATTTATTATTAGAAGCTGTTGTATTTCTTATAAGAGTATAGTTATGTTATATACTTTGATGTAATATTTTGAAATGTTACATTACTGATTATGAGTACTTTACTGTACCGGTTGTATAAAGGTTATTATGTAATGGAGATTTTTTTTAAATTTCGAGATTTAATTTTTTTTTTTTTTTGTATGTTTGGATTATCGTTGTATGGTTATTTATGGTTTTGTGATAGTTAGGGTATTACATATAACACCCTACTAAGGGATCCAAATGAACTAACCTAAATTTTTACTAAGTTTTCCAAACATTTTTTTAAAGATAACATATAAAAACAATCATATAATAGTAGAAGCAATAACATACAATCATACATAGAAAATAAAATAGATTACATTCCTTAAGGATCCCAAGATGCTGAGTCACATTTAAATTTAAATAATGCAAAGTCTACTAAATAAAACATCCACATAAAATAATAATTACAAGTCCAATCCATTTAAATAATATAGATTTGTTTTGAATGGCACTTGGAAATAAAATTAAGAATGCGCAATCAGCCATTGTACATCTGACAGGGTATGAAAGGCTAAAAGAATATACATTTATAGAATAGTTTACATCATCTCTTTTGGATCTATGAAAAAAGATACAATACAATAAGTAAAATCATCCACCATAAAGATATAACTATCCATCATAATACATAAAGATAGAATGAAAGGAAATGTAGAACAACTAGCCATGGCATCTATAGATGGATCTCAATGGTAAAAGTAAAAAGTACTACCACTTGACCTTGTGGTAACCCAACCTTCGAGTTAGATTACTTTTAGGGTTTTCCTTGACTTAGATATTACTTTTTATTTTGGGATTGATATCCTATTTGGGACTTGAGACTATCTCATTAGCATGGTGGGAGTGGACCTTTTTGGGTTACCATGAGGTTGGGTGGTAGTGATTTTTACTTTTACCATCCATCCATAGATGTCATAGCTAGAGTTCCTTGTTCTACATTTCCTTTCATTCTATCTTTGTGTATTATGATGGATGATTTTACTTATTGTATTGTATCTTGTTTCATGGATCTGAAAGGGATGATGTAATATATTCTATAAATGTATATTCTTTTAGCCTTTCATGCCCTATGACATGTACAATGGATGATTATGCATTCCAAATTTTATTACCAAGTGATATTCAGAACAAATGTATATTATTTAAATGGATTATACTTGTAATTATTCTTTTATGTGGATGTGTTATTTATTAGACTTAGTATTATTTAAATTTAAATGTGACTCTTTATGTCTTGGGATCCTTAAGGAATGTAATCTGTTATGTTTTCTTATGTATGATTGTATGTTATTCCTTCCACTACTTTATGATTGTTGTTATATGTTATCTTAAAAGAAAATGTTTGGTGAACTTAGTAAAACTTTAGGTTAGTTCTTTTGGCTCCCTTGGCGGGGCATTATAGAATCATAATCAAGTGCAATGATAGCATCATTGAGAACATTTGCAAGTTTTCATCAATAGACGAAGAATAGAAAATTCATCCCTATGAGAAATAGTACAATTATAGTGAGTAGGAATAGATTGTAGCTTACTTACACTATCATATCAGAGACAACTACTAATCTCATTAGTTGTACAATTCAAATTGAAGATCATCCTTGCATAATTGTTATCGGTCATATTAGAAACAATAGAGATAATCTTAACATTGTTACATTGGACTAAGTGTAGATATATAGACCAAAATCATCTTACATATACATAATTGTTGTATCAGAGATAGTAGTGGAATTGTTCTCATATATCATATTGATTGTATAACATAAGAACAATCATTTAAAAGTGGTACCATAGACTATTTTTCTTAAATCAATCATTATTAGTTTTAAGTTTTATTTGAGATTTTAATGAAAGAAGTCTCTTGCAATTGATTTTTGTAAGTTATTTGTACCTATTTCCCATGTTTTAAGAAAATAAGACATTACATCAAGGGAATTATCAATGAGAAGCTTGTAATGAAAAAGACATTCATAAATAAATTTTAGACCAACTATTATGTACAACACAGATATCATAATCATATCATCACAAGCTCATGGACATGGAATTGGTCACAAGGATATACATTTAAGACTATATCATCATAAAGGTTCAACAATTGTAATTAGAAAAGATATATGATTTTTCCACATACAACTAAGATAACATATTAGGAATGAGTATCAATTATAGAGTATGGATAATGGATTCTATCAATATTAAGTATCAAAGAATGAATACAAGTGGTTAAGTAAAGGAGAAGAGTGAACATGACAATAGTAATATAAAACTATCAATAATAATCATGAAGAAAATAATGTCCCTTCTGATGACTAAGAATTGAAATCACATACTTGTAGAATATACACTATTACCCTTGTTAGGTGGAAGAATTTGGTGTGGTCTCAAAAAATCCTATAATAAAACATACATATTGTGGTTCATGATCCATAAATTAGTATAAAACATAAAGATTTATTGAACTATTTTCCTAGAAAAAGACTCATTGTTGATTACTTCTAGACAATGTGCTTTATGACACAATTCATTTCTTGTGGCCTTTTTCTCTTCTGTTAGATTTGGATACATCACAAGCCCAACAATTTGTAGATTGACATTCTTCAAGGTCTTTTTACATAGGCTAATAGGGTCATTGATATATGTAATGTCATCATCACATAATATAGTGGCTGCCACATCAGAAAGTAATTGTTTTTGTGCAATATGTTCCTTTCCCTTTCCCTATGAATAAAATTGTGATAAAAAATATCAGTAAAACAATAAAAAAAAGTCCAAAACCTTCACGAAAGTAACATAATAATCTGACATTTTGTAAATTTATAATTGCATTAACTTTTGTACAAAAGGTTTACCTTCCCTAAAGAAGGGGTGGAAGCAACATTCCTACCTTTTTCATCTAATGAATTGGTCATGTTTCCCTATGACAAAGAATATATATAATCAAAGGAATAGTCCACTTAGTAAAAAAAACTTATTATTAAAATGGTATATATAGTACTTACAAGTCCCATGATAGTAACTTTCTTTGTATTTATGCAATTTAAGTTGTAATCTATTAGCAACTCTTCCCCTAAACTTATTGATTTTATCACACATACAAAAACATGATTTCCCTCATGCACTGTGAAAATGCAATTAGGTCACTTATTAGTTGATCCAAGATGCGTACTATTTATAAAACCTACAATGTTCCCTATTGCTTTTGGCCTTCCATCAATGTACATAGCAAGTCTTTTACTTTGATCATTTTCTTTCCATTGTAGATAATTTGCTAACAATGCATACCTACGCATACTTTTTTTATATTGAACTATCCGCACCCAATTTTTCGTAATTGTAACAAGGTCCTACATACTCCATCAATTCAACAACCTTTTCATAACTAACCTTTATGTCATCCATGGAAAATATGTGCAAACCATGTAATGATGATGGAGCTATGTGATATATCCTCTCGTTAACACAAAAATTAGTGTTAACTGGAGGTAATTCCTTGGGTACCCATTCTTTCTCAATATTTGTGTACCTCAAATGAACCTTGATGTCCCCTTTTTTCTCATCATCATAAGAACATGACCCCCCTTGAGCAAGGAAAATTTGCATGTGTTTATTGAATTTTATTCTAATCTTTTGCCATCTAGTTTGTCTCTCTTTTGTAGACCTACTACATGTCTCATTGTCCTCTTCTATTCTTACATTTCCCTCACTTGAGAAGGACAAATCTAACATATACCTATTTGGTGGTACTTGGAGCCTATCAAATGAGAGATATAGTTGAAGGAGTGAAATATTTTGCTATAAAATGAGGCTAATATTGATGAAGTTTTCCTAAAGTTAATGTCAAAGGTAAAGAGAAAGCAACATATAATAAACTTATACCTCCCAATCCATGTCACTTTGTATGGTCCTTGTTAAAGGGGTATAGTTTCCTACATATGTAAATCATTTGTCTTAAGTTAGTTAAAAATTACATGATACTTATGCTACAAATTATGCATAGAACATAACATGAATAATATGCATGTACATTGCAAAAAATATAGCATTGTATATTTTTCAATTGGTTACCTCTACAAAAAGCATATTATAAGTAATCAACACCTAATACATTTCCATTGATCATGTCATTGATCATCTTCTTTTTCCATCTCATCATCATTATCACCATCATCATCCAAATCATCAGAATCACCATCATCAACATCATGATCGCCACTATACTAGTACACAAACAACAATAAATAAACTACTAAAATTTGTAGATATATGACCAATTTTCATCACATGACCTTTGGTAGTTTATTGTTGGTCATTAATCTGGCTACCAAATTTATGAATAAGCTATTTTAATAATTAATTTGATCATTGATTTGGTTGTTGATTGTAAATAAAAAGTAGTTTATTTAGTGGTTTATTTGGTAGTTGATTGTTATTAAATAGTAGTTTGTTTGGTAGTATATTTGGTAGTTGATTTGATAGTATATTTGGTAGTGAATTTGGTACTTTATTTGGTAGTTTATTTGATAGTATATTTGGTAGTGGATTTGGTAGTCGATGTGGTAGTTTATTTGGTAGTATATTTGGCAATTAATCTGTTAGTTGATTTGGTAGTTAATATGATAGTATATTTGGTAGTTTATATGGTAATTTATTTTGTTGTTTGTTTAATCATATTAGGGCATGATGGGATCGAACCACCATCCTCCTACTTGTAAAGTAGGTGCTCTTCCATAAAGCTAGTACCCTTTAAATAATAGTAATATTTTTAAATGCATAATATAAAGATCAAGAGAATGGTTTCATTGTCAAATTTATTTTATGTTGATTTTTCCCCTTATTATAATAAATTTATTATGTGGCTTGTCTAATAAAATTACAACATTATGTGACAAAAAAGAATAATTTGATGTTGAGACTGTTGTGATATATCCATTCCTTGATGTTTTAAGAAGAGGTTTTAAAATAAATTAAGACAAAACATTCTTTTAACATAAAAGAACACTCGCATAAAATAAAATAATCTAGAACAACACATGAAAGTAAGAAAAAAAATATTTTATTCACATCTCATTATTACCTTTGGACTGTTGGCAAGTGAATGCACAATAATATCAATGCTTCTAGAATCTTGTTTAACACCATCTTCAAGATTTTATCAAATGGAATGTAATGAAATACTCTTACCTTGAACCAAATTCTTACTAGAAGTGTCATATCCCCATTTTAAGATAGAATTTTAATAATAATTAGATAATAAAATGTTATTGAATAAATAATAAGGTTATATTAAACTTATACTAAAATATAAAACAATGAAATAATGATTATTTAATCTATATTATTAATAAAAATAATATTTAGTATGATATTTTAAATAATTAAAAAATGATAAAATTTCAATGAGTAAAGAAAGAAAGAAAATTAAATATAATAGACAATATTGTAGAAAATATATTAACTTAATAGAATTCAATAATAAATAAAATAAACACAAATAAGTAAGTAAATAAATAATATAACATAGAGTAATATAAATTAACTAAATCTAATGAAAATTCAAGAGATGTTTAACAAATAGACATGACTCCTTAAAATTATGATATAAAAGGGAGGAGAGTTTATTTTAGAGGAGAGAAAAAAGACAGAGAAGAGGAGAGGAGTACAAAAGAAAAAATGGAAGAGAAAAGTAATATGAAGAAAATAAGGAAGTGACTTTTTAAAAAGGTATCAATTATATTGAAAGGATGTGAAATTTTAAAAGGGTAATAATTATGAATAGTTGTGACTCTTCAAAAAAATATTTTGATTATAAAGTATTGTGACTTTTGAAAGGATTTGTATTATGAAAGGTTGTGACTGTTGGAAAAGAAGAAACAAAAATGTATATTTTTTCCTTTCCTTATAATTAGAAAATGAATAATTTTGGAAAGTAAATATATAGTTGAGATAATCTAGAAGGAATAATTCATTGAGGGGCTAACTAAGGATAGAGGCACATGGACCAAGAAAGCAAGAGGAGAAAAAAGGTGAGAAGGATGTGTAAGTCATAGAGCAAAGATGGCATAGCTAGGGAAGAAGAAAGGACAAATAATGAAGGAGAAGGAGTGGAGTTTGAGTTAGATCACTTTGTAAGTAGTGGTGCCTTCACATGGTATGGTGACATCATGGGGAGAAATATAAGGGAAAATGAAAGGGATCAATCAGGAATAAAAAATCAGTGAATGCTGAAGAAGTGCAGAAGGAAAAAATGAGATATTTGATTTGTGAAGGAAAAATACAAAATCTATATCAAAAATATAATGTCCTAGTTGGGAATATTACAAGGAGTCAAAATACCAAGTTAAGAACTAGAAATGAGTCATGCTAGTCCCCATGATCATAATTTAATAGATAAGAAAAAAAAAAGGTAATATCTAAACTAAATACCCACACAATCCAATTAAAAGAACAAGCACATTAAGATTATATTTTAATAGATAATAAAGCATAAAAGTAGTACCTCAACTAAAATATATCTACAAAGTCAAATTAGAAGGTCCAACATATCTCTTATTTGATTTTACTTGTACAAATATATATATAGTTTATACAAACTATAAATAAAAGATATGGAAAAATAGAAATCTTATTAGTCCATGTCTTATATAAGGAAGGGAACTAATGTTCCCGTTAGCCCCCCTACCATGAGGGCATTAGATGTTTTAATCACAAAACTATATTCAAAGAAAAGGTTTTGGGGCATTTTATTTTTTAATTATTTATCATATTCTAATTTCTTGATTCTCATTGGCTGTAGACCAATTTCCCAAGAAAAAAAAAAAAATTTTAAAATGAAAAATATTGGAAAAAATGTTGGCGACTTGAAAGACCTTCTTAATCTGGCATCGAGATGTAGAGTTGTAGCTGCCATGACAAAGGACCTCTACACCTCATAGTGGGTAGTGGACATTTGAATGGGAGATCTTGATCTAGGACCTGTGTGAGCACTTCATCACCTACTTCTCTCCTGCCTACCTCAAAAGGATCTTCTTTCACTACCAACCTAGAGCAACAATAATGAGAAATCCATCCCAAAGTGACAGAAATCTATTGATCAAAATATTAAGATTGATTACACTACCAATAACTTCCTGAATATCAACCCCTATGAGAGAAAACACATCCATTAGCCACAACACAAGCCTAGCCTAGAGTGGATAATCCTCTCTACAATGCTCAGCCAAATGGCACCCAGTAGCCACACCCAATTGGGTGGCTAGCTACTAAATTATCAACATAAAACTCACACACATTAAGAGACATAACAAAATAGTATCCAACAATTTCTCCAGCATGCAAATTCCCTTCCAATTTTACCATATCCAAAACCACTATGTTCATCAAAAACTTAGGGCTGTTAACCTCATAATGGTTTTTGACACTTGAGTGCCAACACACTTAAACATATTCCACATTGGAAGCTGAGTACAACATGCATGCCAAGTCACAACAGGTATCGAGTGAAGATCAGATACCGAGTGAAGTATAAGTGCCGAGCATCACAAGGAGCCGAGTGCTAACAATTGTCAAGCTATACAAGGTGTCAAGTGATACAGTTTTGTTAAGGTGTCGAGCTATCTAGGAAACAACATGTTTTGAATATCAGCAATACTTCAGGAGCCGAGTAACTTAGTATATCAGCATAAGAGTTTGTAATTGCACAAACTATGATGCAAACAATTTTTATAGCTGACATAAGGTAAATCTTGAAGGATTTAATGATGAGATCAAATCTTTTATTTTTCCTATGAAATCTACATGCAACCAATAAGAAAAATGCTAAAGGCATGCAACCAATCAGCAAAATATAAGTATTGAGTGGAAAATGAAGATTGAATATGGATCGTAGATCCATACCTAACCCTAAATTCTCAAATGTCTTTATAAGGAAGATGAAATTTCATTGTAAAATGAGAAAGAGGTGTGAGAAGACATACAAGGGTTTGCAAAGAATTTTATTTTTAGAAGCAAGGATTATCATATCACAAAAAGGATCAAGATCAGAGAAAGCAGAATAGGTGCCTGTATTCAGCAATCAAGGATTGTAATCTATCAGGTTCATTGTACCTAATACTCTCTAGCAATTGTATTAGAATGAAAAATCCTATGGTGATAGGTTAGCTTAATAGCTATTTTGTAAATCCTTTAATTAGGTGATTAAATCCTTTAACAGGGTGACACTTCATGTTAAGTGTTTGAAATCCTCTAACTAGGTCACTATTGACACAGTGTAAAGCCTTTAATAGGGCAGGCCTTTAATAGTGCAGACCATCAGAAGTGGTTAAAAAATATTGCTGCAGTAATTTTTGTGGGTATCATCCCCACCCCAATTTTACCTTCTTATTCTTGGAGGGTTTCTAGGTTACCAAATTCTAGTGTTATGAGTTATTGATGCATGTGTTTTGTTACATGTTTATTTGATGTATTTACATGCATGCAATTTACTTTTAGTTAAAAGTTTTATTGGCTAAAGTGTGATACTTATGATTCCCCCCGCCCCCTCTCATAAGAACTCTTTCCATATTTGAATATTCCAACAATTGGTATTAGAGAAAATCTAGGTTCTCACAAGGAAATGCCTAACAGCTTGGAGGAAAAGATCTAAAGATGGAAGCTTTCAAACTTGGAAAGATCATTGAAAATCAGGTGATAGATGTGCAACTTTCTCTGCATAGTTTGGAGGAATTCAGAAACAAGTTGAGAAACTCATTAAAAAAAAGGAAGGATCTAGCCATAGCTGAAAATGATATACACTACAAGGAGATTGATACCACCAACATAATTTCCAATGAAGACACTAAAGTGTTTGATGCAGCAATAGCAAAACTGATGGAGAAAAATAAAATTCAAGTAGAGGAGATAAGATCTCTCAAGATGGAACATGAATCATAGGCCATAATGATATGTGAAATTATTGAGCAAAAGAAAAGAGCAGTTGATGACAAGGTCATGATGGAAAATGACAAAGGAAATCTTGCAAACAGACTTGAAGAAAAATGCACTGAATTGACAAGGATCTCAAACATGCAGATGGATACACTTGCCCAAATGATGAACCTTCATCATGAACTCAATGTAAAAGATATTGAGATCTCTACTTTGAAGATGCAGAATGAACAAATGCAGAATGAATTGAATAGAGAAAAAGAGGTAGTAGAGAATCTCAATAAATCAAGTGAAGCCATCAAGTATTTTGAATAGTTGCTGAAATCACCAAAATCTGCCCATGATACATCAAGACTAGGATACAATAGCACTGAAGTTGGGGAATCATCAAAAAGTGCTGAACAAAGAAGTGATAAAGGTAAGAATTCAAAACCCACTTGTCATTACTATAGTAAGAAGGGGCATATAGCTAATGTGTGGAGGAGTAGAAGATTCAATCAATCAAACATACCCAAAAGTTTCTGTCACAAGTGCAACATGCAAGGACATATGACACAAAATTGTAGATCCAATGTCACAAGGACTCAGAGATATGATGGATATTGTTATAATTGCAAAAAGCATGGACATAGGTCATTTGAATGCAGATCAAAACCTATGTGGGCATCAAATCAACCAGAAAAAATAAAAGGAAATGAAAGTCATTATCATTGGGATTACAACACTAGGTACAGTTGTCACTATTGCCAAGAATATGGACATATACCACAGAACTGCATAAGAACACATTTCAAAGGGAACTACAAAAGATGGTTGAATCAAACTACATGTTTCAGTTGTTTGAAAATTGGTCATATTAGCAGAAATTGTCCTACAAGATCAAAGGCACCCAAGACTAAAGAGAACAAAGGAAAACAAAAGATTGATGTTGAAAAGATAAGGGGGCAAATGAACAAGACTTGGAAAAATAAAGATGAGTGCAACACATCAAGTGGAGGGATCACTTCACCCAATGGGTCAAGTGATCACACTTCATCAAACTAAGCATAAGAAGTACACATGACTGATATACAAAGCTATATCACACATCAATCCCAAGACAAAGAAGCTAAGAAAGGTATACATCTACATGAAATAAGATGTCAAGAAAAAAACTAAATGCTGTTGTCAAGCTATTTTTGGATGTCGAGTTAAAACAGATGTCGAGCTCCCAACAACGACCGAGCTAATAACCGATGTTGAGTTGAAAACTCCAATGGAAGCTGAGTAAAGTGGAAGTATAGTGGAAGTTGAGTTAGGTCAAAATTTCTTCAAAAGCTGAGTTGGCAGTTGAACATTTAATGCGATGAAATTAGGGTATATTATCCTGATTTCAATTAGTTTTTCTTAACATGATCAAGAAGCAAAGGAGAAGAAAGAGAGTTGAGTGACTTCATAGCAAGGATCTAGCATATCAAGTAGATTGCAACCTCATTCAACATGTTTTTCATCGATCTTAAGGTATTTTCATTTGTGTTGAGCTACGTAGTTTCATATCCTTTTGTTGAGAAAACCCTAGTTTGCATAAATGGCATCAAGTTTGAAGAAAATCAAGGAAAAAGAGTCATTTGAAGTTCAGTTAGTTTCAAATGAGGTCAAGCAACCTAATTTTTGTCCTATTCCTGAAGTTGCCTACAAAAATGACCCAGCCAGAGCTCTCTCCCACATTCTCCCAAAAGTTGTAATGGTTCAAGATGTGAGGAAATGTTACAACTGCAAGATAGGAGCTCTAGGAGATATGGAAATTAGACAAGCATATGATAAACTGTGTGTAGATGGAGTCTTGAAAGAAGAATTCAAAATCATAGAAAGAAAGGGTTTGACCTGAGTTTTAAGTTTTCCCACCGTATTCAAAACATAATGGATTAGACTTGTATTGAGCAGGATCCATGGTGGAAACTTGTGGTTAGAAGATATTCCCATCAAATTGACAAAAGAAATTATACATAGAGTAACAGGGTACCCAACCCTAGATTGGTACAAAACCCTAAGAAGTGAATCAAAGGAGGTCATTGAAAAGAATACTAGTGCACAATGGAACAAAAGAGGAATGACAATTCATACCATACAGGATTCTCTAGTAGAGTTTTCTGTTAGAGTCATCACCCATAAATTCTATCAATCCAGTAGACTTAATAGTGTACCATGCATTGTAGTAGATGTAGGATACAAATTGGTGAAAAAGGATCATACTTATGATCTTGGAGAACTGCAACTGCAACAGATCAATGAAAACCTAGCTGCCATAAGAAGAACAAAGGGCACACAATGCAAATTTGGAGCAATCCTAGTTTGCATATTCTTTTATGTACAAAATGAGTTTCCCTCTTTTGGTAAAGTGGCATGGAGGAATGACAAAACTATCATTGGCCAAATTAATGAATATATAGAGCAAATGGGAGAAAATATTGATACCTTGATGACAAGCTATTTTGAGAATTTCAGGAAATCCATGAAGCAAAGATCAAGGATACCAGGTTCCTTAGTAGAAAAACATACTAATGATATATGTTTCTTAGTTGACATAGATTTTACCTATATTCAAGCAGTAATACCAAGGGTAAGATAGCTAAGGCCATTTGGATATGAAATTAATATTGATGAGGCATCAACAGCAATAATTGCATTATTCATTGAAGAAGCAGATAAAAGTGCTCCACATTTTGGCACCTATAATGTGGTAAGATAAAAAATAAACATGGAATTAAAAACTGCTTCCATATTGAAGAAGAAAGACAAATTAATCAAGAAGATTAAGAAGAATTTTGGCAAAGAAATTGAGGCTGAGGTAGAAGAAGAAGAAGATGACAGTGATGATGAAGATGAGCAAGAACAAGGGCCAATGGAACTAACTCAAGGTCTTGGAGAAGACAAGGAGGAAGGTGCAGAGGAAGAAGAAGCCAAGGAAGCACCAATTGAAGCTGAACCAAAGAAGAGAAAGGCAACAAAAAAGCCTTCATCCAAGCCCAAATCAAAGAAAGTTGCCACGCCATCACCTCAAAAACCAACAACACAAGCATCAACAAGGGCCTCCACTCAAAAGGCCAAAGAGGAAGTTACCAAGAAGAAACAAGTCAAGGAAACATAGGAAGAGCTAAGGAAAAGAAGAAGGTATGTGGCTCAACCTGACACTGATGAAGAAGAGCAAACTAAAAAGGTAAGCAATTCATCAATTGATATCTTATGTAAAAAGATTGGAAATGGTGACTTGAGTAATTTAAATAAAGTTGATTTTAGTAAATTTACTAAAGAAGAACAAAATAAGATAGAAGAAATAGTGTATGGAATGATGGCATAGTTCAAGTACACTCCACTTGAACTAGATGGTCAATTGCCAAAAGAACTATCAAAAATTGTAGAAGACAGATGGTATTTTTGCTTGAAAATGGAGAAGGAGATGAGGGAATCAACCCTAGCCAGTTTATTGCCAGATTTGACTAGAGAACAAGTAAGGAAGGTAGTCAAAAGGCATAATAATAGGTTTACACCTAAATATAGGGCATTCTTTACACTCCAAAATAGGATGGAAGAGATTGTTCAAAGAACAATGAAATCATGGAAGAATTTGTACAAAAGGATTGAAGATTTTCTTGAGGAAGAATACAAGGAAGAGGCTGCTATACCAATAGAGGAGAGGAGAAAAAGGAAAGAAGAAGAAGAAAAGAAAAGAGAAGAAGAGAAGAAAGATGAAGAAAAGAAAGATGGAGAGGAGGAAGAGACACAAAAATAGGACATAATGGCAATAGCTGAGCAAGAGCAGCAACTAGATCAGAGTGTGCAAGACACACAATTGCCACCTCCTAGCCCTCCACAAGCATCCATATCACCTACAGACACTGTAACTATTACTAATGTTCCTGATACTTTTGGTCAAAATATCAATCCACTAACTACAGAAGATCTGAAAAGAATTCTTGACCAATCAACACAACAAGAAATATTGTGTACAGATCCAGTATTGATCAGTATAGATGAATTACAAAAACTAGTAGAAAATATAGTCAAAGATAAGGTGAATCCATAAGAACCACCTTCTATTACAACTACTAGTAGTCAATTCCAAATACCAACAAACATAATTGATGCTGCAAGATAGAAGCAAAGTGCAGCTATAGAAAAAGGAATAGAACAAACAGGACAGACTATTACATCTGATCCTATAGCACAAACACAAGGTGCACTTCCACAAATTACAATAATTGATCATGATAGATAGAAGGAAGAGGAAATAGTGAAAACCCCTAAAGAATAGGAGGCAATACAAACATTAATAAATTTTCCTACCTTGGGAACTCCTTCACACTAGCCACTGCAAATTTCTGTACCATCATCCAGTACTACCAGAGTTGCAAGGGTACTTCACTATGGAGACCCTGAATTAGATGAGGAGATAGTCATACTGAGCTATGACTCAAAATCAATAACCATTGATCAAATCAATGAGGTGCAAGATGCATTGAATAAAAGGAAAAGACAGGAGATACTCAGGAAGGAGTATAAACATAAGCAAACACTTTATGAGATCAAGGACATCTTTATGGATGCCTTCAGTTTACAATCACTAGATGAGTCAAAACATATCATAGAATAATTAACAGATATTGTTGACCAGGTGACAAATGAAGACCTAGAAACAAATGCAAAACTTATGGAATGGTCAGAAAGAAAATTTTAGGGGAAAGTGAATGAGAAAATATCAAGACAAATTGCACTTTCACAAGTTGAATTGACAAAACTTATTAACAAAGTGAAAAAGGTACTTGAGAATATATTCTCACTATACAAAAAGTTGTGTGATTTTTCATACTTCACACAAGAAACAAGCCAAAAGATACTAAGCTTGGAAAGAAATTTAAACATTTCAAGCATGCAATTACCAAATGATCCAGCTCAAAGTGAGAAGCATTTTGCTCAATCACTTCACACTCATAAAGAAATAGTTGTCTTAATAGTAGATGAGGCTAATATCAAGGCCAAATTAATACAGCTCCAATACTCCATTACCCCACATTTAGAGATACTCCATAAAGAACAAGTCTATGCTGAAACTGTTCTCAAGAAAGACCCAAATCTTTCTACATCAGATGGACTTATTCATCTTGTTGCCGAGACTGCTATCCAGCATAAGTCACTGGAAATTGCTTTGAACAATTGGGATGCAACTCTCAGGATGATTATGGAGGTAAACAACACATTTTTGGCTAAATATGGTCTTAACCCTTAAACATTCTTTGACATAAGTGTCAAAAAGGTGGAGATACAGATTAATAGGAGGAGATAAAGATATTATGAGATAAATTAATGGGGGAGTTATAAAAATGGGAAAAGATATAAAGGAGGAGCTTGATATATAGATAAGGCACAATCAATTCAAGGGGAGTTATAAAATTTTTTTTAAGGTATATATTGTAAGTTACAAATTTTGATCAAGTTTTCTTTAAACTCTGTATATACCAATTAGATTAGTAAATGTACAAATAAGGTCAGTTAAGTGTTTTTGTCACTCATGTCAAAAGGGGGAGATTGTTAACCTCATAATGGTTTTTAACACTTGAGTGCCAACACACTTAAACATATTCCACATTGGAAGTCGAGTACATCATACATGCCGAGTCACAACAGGTATCAAGTGAAGATTAGATACCAAGTGATGATCAGATACCAAGTGAAGATCAGATACTGAGTGAAGATCAGATACCGAGTGAAGTATAAGTGTCGAGCAACACAAGGGGCCGAGTGCTAACAATTGCCGAGCTATACAAGGTTCCAAGTGATACAATTTTGTTAAGGTGTCGAGCTATCCAGGAAACAACATGTTTTGAATATCAGCAATACTTCAGGAGTCGAGTAACTCAGTATATCAGCATAAGAGTTTGTAATTGCTTAAACTATGATGCAAACAATTTTTACAGCCGACATAAGGTAAATCTCGAAGGATTTAATGATGAGATTGAATCTTTTATTTTTCCTATGCAATCTAAATCCAGCTAATAAGAAAAATGCTAAAGCCATGCAACCAATCAGCAAAAGATAAGTATTGAGCAGAAAATGAAGATTGAATATGGATCGCAGATCCATACCTAACCCTAAATTTTCAAATGTCTTAATAAGGAAGACAAAATTTCATTGTAAAATGAGAAAGAGGTGTGAGAAGACATACAAGGGTTCACAAGGAATTTTATTTTGAGAAGTGAGGATTATCAGATCATAAAAAAGATCAAGATCAAAGAAAGCAGAACAAGTGCCTGTATTAAGCAATCAAGGATTGCAATCTATCAGGTTCATTGTACCTAATACTCTCTAGCAATTGTATTAGAATGAAAAATCCTATGGTGATAGGTTAGCTTAATAGCTATTTTGTAAATCCTTTAATTAGGTGATTAAATCCTTTAACAGGGTGACACTTCATGTTAAGTGTTTGAAATCCTCTAACCAAGTCACTATTGACACAGTGTAAAGCCTTTAATAGGGCAGACCATTAGAAGTGGTTAAACAATATTGCTGCAGTAATTTTTGTGGGTATCATCCCCACCCCAATTTTACCTTCTTATTCCTGGAGGGTTTCTCGGTTACCAAATTCCAGTGTTATGAGTTATTGATGCATGTGTTTTGTTACATGTTTATTTGATGTATTTACATGCATGCAGTTTACTTTCAGTTAAAAGTTTTATTGGCTAAAGTGTGATACTTATGATTCACTCCCCCCGACCCCCCCCCCCCCCCCTCATAAGCACTCTTTCCATATTTGAATATTCCAACAAGGGCTTGTAAATTGCTAGAACTTTCTAGTCTTTATTGATAAAGACTCCAGATAAAATAGTTTAAAATATTAATCTTTCTTTAAAATTTTCAACTTTGAAATTATTACATTTTAAAAGAAAATTTATAAATTTAATATAGTTTTTAATTTAATTTTTAAATATGTTTATTTTTTAAACTATTTTTTAATTTTATATTGAATCTTAGATTCAAAATTAATATTAAAATTTTATTTTGTATATTATATTTGGTTGTTTTAAAATTATAATATTTTCTTCAAAATAATCAAATATAAGCTTCTTAAAAATTAATATTGTTTTTATATTTAACACTAAATTAATATTTTATATAAAATACAAAAAAAAATCAACTTTTTAATCTTATATCTAATATAAAGTCATATATGTTAAATTAAATCTCATCAATTAATATATAAACCTTTAAAATAAATTTATTAGATTATTTTGCAAAATAATAAATCTAGTCATGTACAAAATTTTACATTGAGACAACATTTTTGTTAACCATCTCTTGAACTAGTTTTTGATATACAAGTGAGACAAAGGCTAGGCTACTCTGTTAATAAATTTTTTAACATTGTAATGACATGACTCCACTCCATCTACCACAAATTGTTGCATCAAAAATTGAGTATCGTGCTCAACATGGGAGGCTACAGATGCTAATAGTTGTACAGTTTACTAAAAAAATGTTAGAAATGTTAAAAGCTACATGCTCTAATTTTTACTTTTATAAGTATTAAAATTATTAAATAATTATATTTGTAGAAATAAACTATGGTATTAAAAGTTAGTTGATTCTAGGATACAAAACCTTACATGTACAAAATGAGGATATCTTTAATTTCTTCAAGTGATTAATTAGTTTTCTAACTATTTTTCATCACTACACATTTACTTTTCTTATTTAGATAACTATGGTTTATAATATATAGACATGCCAATTTAGTTTTTTGTTAAATTGTATAAATATTAAAGTCAAGTTTTATAAAATGTAAAATTCCATATTCATATTAGAAAATAAATTTTTATGAATTTTTAATTAAGTATCCTAAAAATGCATACACCCTAGCAAATATCAACCTTAGCAAATATATAAAGTTTAATGTAAAAATATTTTAAATTTTTGTCAAGAAGAAATGAAAAATAAAACAACAAGTAAAAATATCACCAATGAATTAGAAACAAGGAATAGTCTTTAAAAAATTAATATGAAAATAATAAATTATATAATATTACAAATATAACTTATATTTTTATAATGCACTCAAACAAATTGTAGAAAAAGAGGTGAAAACACAAAAGGTGAGACTAACAAAACTTGAACTATACACCTTTATCGAAGCCAACAAAGACTCAATCCACAAACTTAAAAAGTAAATTCATCCTAATTTACATAGTAATTTGCATATTTGATTCCATGTTTTGAAAAATCAAGTCATCCACTTCTCTTTTCCAAAAGGCTGGGACTCACACTCCACAAGAGCTCTTCTATCATTATGTCATGTTACATGATCTTTACATCTTAAGAAACATCCTTAGGTGTATCATAAACTACATCCATAGGATAAAATTTAGAAATCTCCATCAATGATCCTACATTGATGATGAGCCATAAGTTGAGATATTCAGCCATAAATTTGTTCAAAAAAAGAAATTCCCCTAATCTTAGCATTTTGTCCCTAGAAAATATAATGAAATCCAAGAGCTTCATATCAATCTAAACATCAAGAAGGTCACCTATATGTTCTATATGTAATTTACTGTCAAAGAAGGCCAACCTCTATTTGAGAGTTATATACAAGGGAAGAATCCATCTATGGGTAAACATCTCACTAAATGGTTATCCTATGTTTAAAGAAATATTAATTATTATCACATTGTACTCTCTTATCATGGTAGAAGAAATCCTTTTCCTAACTCTAAAATCCAATCCTATTCTACACTCTCTAGGATTGATCCCTAACATTTTAGCTATAAGGAAATCTGCATTTATTGAACTATTCCTTACACACTTTCATACCTCACTTGTGGTTATTGATTTATTATAATAGGTTGAACCTAATGCTCAATAGGATTAATTCTTATAGAGGAAATGAAAATTCATTTAGGTACAATGTGCAAGGAGGATTTAGGAAAAATTAAATAATGATGTCAATAAGGCGACTACCAACAATTTCTAGAGCTTGAGAACAACTAGTAGGGTTTTGATACAAAATCTCCAATGACCCTAGTTACACTTGATAAGAAAGACCTTGCAAGTATTCCTGGTACTATTGAGAACTCAAAATACTATGTATTTTGAAACCCTAAATAGAGGTGTGAATGGATAAAATCTCTATAGTAGTTTGCTCATTGGAAAAAACAAAGCATAAATTGGGTATCGTTCCATGTTCTACGGATCATTCCATACTTCATCTAGGTTAAGAGGCTCTTTTTAAAGAAAATAAACATACAATACTGGTTTTTTGTAGCCTCAATTAGTAGATTCACGTGAGTGGATAATAAAGTGTAGGGTAGAAAAACATGGGGAAATATGGAATCTTCCTAATTCTCAAGGATTCCTTGTATTACTATCTGAACAAAGATGGGATCAGAAAAGTATTTTTGAGCAAGCTCCGTGGTTATGGGAAAAATATTTTATTCTAATAAAAGAACATATGTATAGTATTGTTTTGGATACATAATACCTCCATTTTCAGTAAAAAATTGATTCCTGTCAAAATATTTTGCTCTTCATCCAAACATAGATAATTTGGTTCATTCTACCTCAACAAAGATACTAATTGAACTAGACACTTTAAAAGGGCTTCCAAAGGAGATTTAGTTAAAATGGAAGACTATATCTAGAAACAAGTTGTCAATTATGAAAACTCAAAATACCCCTCATTGTAGGCAATGTTTACCAATTGATTGTAATGCCCTGCCAAGGGATCCAAAGAATTAATCTAAAATTTCACTAAGTTTGCCAAACAATTTTTTTTTTAAACATGAAATATAGACCATTCACAACTTATACATAGTAACAGAAGCAATAGCAACAATTCAAATACCAATAAACATAATATAACATACATAATAGTTACATTCTTTAAAGATCCCTTAATGTTGAATCACATCTAACATAACTAATCATCTAACATCACATCCTTATGAAATAACAATGATACAACCAACATTCATAAATTACATTTTCAATTGCTTAATCATCCACTACACATGTTAAAAGGTATGAAAAGCTTAAAAGAATCATACTAACTCTAATCCATGATGAAATAATGTAATGAAACCACATGTCATACATGATACATCATCATCATAAATATATAAACATCCATCATAAAAGATAGCCATGATCATAAAACACATCTAATCTAAGTGCACGGTTCCTCCCAACTGTTAATAGCTTCATTAGACCATCATGGGCCCTAGCCATCCCTCCATGCGTAACATTCCAAATCACCGAAGAGATCATCGGTATTAACATAGTAGGAATGTCACTCCTAAAACATCCTAAATCAAATATAGAAAGTAATCTAACATGCAAAGTAAAGCATAATATAACATCATCTAACATATGCAAATCATCTATGTAAGAAACACACTAGTAAATACATCCATCATAGGGTATATCATCTATCATAATGCTCCAAGAATAGAATGAAGATAAATACCAACCAAGGATGCTCCAGCCATGGTGTCTTAGACGGATCTCAAATGATAAGAGTCGAAAAACACTACCACCCAACTACGTGGAACCTAAGTGGTCCACTCCCACCATGCTAAGGAGATAATCTCAAGTCCCAAACAAGATATCAAAATCACAAAGTATCAATACTCTCTAGGTCTAGGAATCCTAAAAGCATACTAAATCAAAGGTTCCAATCACAAAACCGACATCTAATTCCCAGAGACACACAATGACATGTAGGAAACCTACTATGCAAGCAGGAAAGTGTCATCACATATATCATGTACAAGTTACCCTAGCAGTTAGCTAAACTCCATGGGTCCATACTGATCCTCATGTGGCCACTAGTATCCTCTCATACTGACAAGGCATACTATGAAATACAAGGTCGCAACCATGCATTCTCTCTACTCCCATCCTAGTCTGTACAAGCACTCAAGGCATTGGTGAGAACAAAAATAGTTATCTTTTTAGGTTGATTTAATCCCCATTTAGTGTGTAAATGTTATCACTTATTAACCAAACTTACAATGAGTTACCCTGGCAGCCACTTAGGGCCCCAGACCCCATTGCAAGCCACTTCTTGACACTACAAGTAGATAACCTACCATAAGTTGATGGAATCATAAATCACCATAGTCCTATACAAACGACTAGAAAGATAATCCAAAAGATAATCCATACAAAGAATCATCAAATATCCACAATAAAAGCATCAAATCTCCATGAGCATCTGAAAAGCATCCATAGAAAATCATGACCACAATAGTTCTCTATTGGCAACTGAAGGCATCACTGATAATCATAATAATCATTGGTTCTCAATAACCAAAATATATCTCAAAATAAATCACAATATCCATTGGTTCTCAAAAAGCAACCAAGAATATCTCAAAATCATACTGATCGAAGACTCCAAAATGGTTGAATCAAACATGTCACAACATGAAATCATCAAGAAATAAATCAACACTTCAATCCCATCATGGTGACTAGAAATTAATCCAAGGATAACTGATCGATGACTCAAAAATGATTAGATCAAGTGTCTCATACACATACATCTCAGCTTCACACACATGAAGACTGATGAACAATAACAATCAATGAATATAAACAATTCATAGAGCATACGATCACATTACTGTGGTTGGTTTTATAAAGATCGAGACCAAATAAAATCAACATGCCATCACATCTCATAACCCTTGAGCCTCTGGTAACAACCTAAGACTGGTCAACACTAATCAACCCAAAAACCCAAAACAAGAAGCATATAGAATACATGATACAAACACATGTTTTGGTTTTGCTATATTACATAGTTGAATTAAGTGTAGGGATTTCCAGTTTCTGTTTACCAGTATACTTCAAGTGTATTTGACCTACAAGTCATCCCATTTGTTCCCCTGATAGCATTATTCTTTCCATTATTTAAAATAATATTCTAAGAATAGCTAAAGGATAAATATTAAATCATTTGATAGTTAATAAAATTATTCACTTTATTTTGCTAAGATCAATGTTCTAATCAAATAACCCTTCCTTAATGTTGCTTCATCTTTTCAACATAATCAAAGGATCATTATTCGTCAAATTATAAGAGAGCCAATTACTACTCTTCGAATAAAAAGATTATAACTTTATTAAAATGATCAATTTAATCAATCAATTAACATGGGTACACCATCAATGATCGATTAACATTCTAATAGTTCTCAATTAAATATTACTAAGTATCACTATTAAAATATCTAAGGTCATTATTCAAGTCATGAGAGTACGACTTGTCAACTTCAATATACATACTTCACAACTTTGCTAGAGGAATCGATATTAGCATATCAATTAAAACTTTATTACATAACTTAATTATTAATTAAATCTAATTAACTCTAATTAATTTAATTAATAAGTACATATCCATGGCAAAATTCCAATTAATATCAGTTGACTAATAACTAACTATAATTTTGTAAGTTAAAAGTCAACTATAATCTAGTACAAAAATATTCATATTCATAGTTCAATAATAATAACTTATTAATATTTAATAACAAGCTATATTGGGAATCTTATTAATAAATCTATAATGACCACATTCATCATTCTTTCAATGAATACTAATATTCTCTTGATAAAAAAATTAAAACTCTATTATCAATTAAATCTAATTAATTCTACGATTAAATTAACTAGTAGCTATGTCAATAACTACATGATTATCAGCGATAATAGTTTCGTTCATTAAGAGTCAACTATGTATCATTCCATCAATGTTCAAATTATTACTTTACTAATAAAAAATTATAATAAATCTCCAATATTAATATCTCAACTAAATACCTCCTATGTTGGTTGATAAATAGATTAATTATACTTCTTCTACTATTAACTAATCTTAATTAAGTTAGATTAGTTAATAAATCATATAAAACTAATGCATAAAAATAAGATTCTACTAAGGGAAGATTGCAATAATATCTTTAATTCATTCCATGATTTGATATATTATTTTTGTGAAGTTTAAGCATAAAGAACTCTTGGTTATGAGAAATGGAGAAATATATGTCCTTGAATAAAATAGTCCCAGTACGAGGGCCATATCTCCCTAATGAACTGTTGGATCGGGCTGAAATTAAAATATGTTGGAGAGGGCCAAGTTGCACCAATTTTGACTCGAGCAATCGAATAAATTCGATCATGATAAAAAGTTAAGAATGACTGATCTTGGGTCTATCCAAGGGGCAGCGACAGGGCAGTTTGTGATGAATTAAGAATTTCTCCTAAAAGGTAATTGTTCTCTAAATTTACCCATTCATCCATCTAATAGGTTTTTCCATATGCATATGAAAATATAATTTGATAGAAAGATTACATCTAACCATTCAAATTTTCAAATTAGAATTTCTATTTTAATTTCAAATCTTGTCTATCTAATTTCTCAATATAAATTCGAACCCAAACCCAATTCAGATCTAATTTCTTTCTCAAATTGAAGCTAGGGTTTTCTAATGATTTCTCTATTGATTTCTTTTGTAAACAAATAAATACATATCTAGATTCCAATTTCAAATTTCAGATTCAATCATAGAGAAGTTTTAGACACATATAACAGACATGATGAAGACATGAAGAGAAAGAGTGCAAATAGAATATGTGATTATCATGAGTGCACCTAGACACTGATGCTAATTTTCTATGCTTCAGAAGTCCATAGAAAGTCCCTTCCTTCTTCTCATACGCAATTCCTCCAAGATCCAAGCCAACCGAAACCTCCAAGTGACTAGAAGTGCTTGAAGAAGCATAGAATTATATAGGAACATATGAACATGTAGAAGTATATGAGCTTCTCAAATGCATGTAAGCTTTGAAGCTTCCATTTAAGCTTGTCCAAACACACTAGGAGAGCCTCTATTTAAAGGACTCTAAGATGCATCTAGAATGTCTCTAGAAACAACTAGAAGAAAAGTATGACAACCAAGCATGAGTCTTCTCCAACCTTCTAGATGAGTCATAAGGTTGTAAACACCATGTGCTCAAATAAAATGCTAACTCCTAAGTGTAGACAACTAGTGCATGCTTAGAGTGCAAACTCCTGTGTTGTCTACATGACAACTCTTGAGAATTTGCAAACTCTTATGTGAGAAAACATTAAAATAATGCACAATCATTAATATAATATTTACTTTACTCGTTTCAATTTAATTTATTTATTATTAAATCTTATGAACTAACTTTAATAATTTCACTTATTCTTATCTTAATATATTTATATTTTAAATCACATGTACACACATCATGCAACCTTTAATCTTTTAATAATTTTAATATATTTTCCACTTTTAAATTTCATTTTCAAAACTTAATTGCTAAAATATTTATTAGCTTTAATAATATTATTATTTAGTCATTTATTTAAAAATGAACTCCAAATATATTATTATTAAAATAAATATTGTCACATTCCAAATTTAAACTTATAACTTTTATCTTCAAATTTAATTATTTTATTTAATTAATTTCCTAATTAATTAAATAAAATAAATACTAAAATATCATATTAATTTTTCATTAAATTAAACCATTAATTTTTCATTAAATTAAACCATTAATTAAATCTTTTAATTAGGCTTAATTAATAGAAAATACATCAAAGACTCACAAGGTAAAAATATGAAAACCCATCATAGCCAAAATACATACAAAATCAAACCAAGGGTTTATATCATGAATTACGTCATTCGACATATTCAGATGGTACTCAACTCAGATACTTGTCCTAATTTCCAATTAGAAAAAATGGCTTAAAGGGTTGGGATTTGGACTTGAGAATTTATCTCCCCTCTCTTATCATTGAGATAATGTGATAGGGTACGCTCATCCTGACAATTTAGGGAAGTCGATACCTGGTACCTGCAACTTGCACAAAAACTATGCATGTACAAGCACAATATATACTAAATTAAATAGGCAATGGTAGGAAGTGGTGCATTGTGTAGATCCCAACTAGTAGGTGACTACGACTCCCTTCCTTAACCACATCAGACATGCCATACATAAGAACAAACATGCACACCATACACATGCAAGTATGGGATAAGTATCCATAAGAAAACACATATGATAATAAATCATCTTGCTAATCATCATCAATAACTGAAAGCAATGTAATGATCATCATACATACATGAAATATAAACTCTAAGTGATCTCATTACATAATAAACTAAATCCATAACACAATATCTGATAGTCTCAAAACAATGTTGCTAACCATCAACATGAGACTAGCCCCAAAAGAGCTCGACAATGATAGAAAAAATGCAACCTAGGGGTAGGCACTACATTGATCATATTGCTTCCCAATGCATGTGAGAAACTCAAAAAATTTCAATCAAGTGATAGAGTAGCAAAGAGGTTACAAGTCTATATAGAGCTCTTCAAAGAAAAATAAGGCAATAGATCAGGCTAAAGGATAGTAGAAATTGATTTCACATAATGGACAAGACACACCTAAATCTATACTAGCCATCTTCCCTTTCATAGTCCAAATCCTCATAGGTGGCTCATTTTCTTAGGTACAAACAAGGAAAAGTAGGAAGAATTTCCAAATTTGGCATTGTCCAAGGATTAAAGGACATTTTGATATGCAACATCTTTTGAGACCAAAGTAGCTCAAGCTTCAAGATGTAAATATTTTCTATTTGCACTAATGTAAATTGTCATTTCTTAACCTTCAGAACCTCAAAAGCCACATTTTTAGTTTCTATAAGAAAAATTCAAATAGCATGGGAACTAATGTGACTTCTCCTATGCAACATTAGACTATCATTTTCATATGAGGTCTTGAAATATCAAATTTTGGTTGTATTGAGTAGGTGATAACTAGATTCTATGATATTTCTAATATGAATAGAGACACCTTACTCTAAATGTCTCATATTAGTCCACATATGTAATTGAAAGTTGACCTTTTAGGTGGTTTTATGAGAATTAATATGAAGATAAGTTTCATTATGATATTTATCAAAAATTTCATAAGTCATTTGACATGTATGGTCATTTTTTTTCATTCTAAAATTATTAATGATGAATAAAGAGCTATAATTTTTTTTTCAATTGATTGGGAAATATTTGATGGCGATAGTGATGGTATGTTTCTCAATTGTACCATCCACCAAGACTACTCTTTAGAAATTCAATAATACTGAGTAAAATCAGGATCATGTTACATAAGTCAAATGGATACTCAGTCCTTAGCTGTTGGCCAGAAAGATATCAAATTAGATTTATACTTTCGTATGAATAAAACACTTAGATTTAACTTGAAAGTTTCATCTATTGATAAGTAGGAGATATTTCTACAAGATGTCAAATTGTGATATTGCTATCAAAATTGAACTATGTAGTTTTTTGTCATGCCAAAAAAAAAAATCTAGGGCAAAACACACACGCAATTTTTTTTTTTTAAGTTAAAATTTAAACTACTATAAGCTTGATATGCTTGTGATCATAATTTAAGCAAAGGTTCTCTACACTTCATCTAAGGTTTATAATCTTTGCATGTGAATTAATCATTAATTTAACTTTCATCATAATTGAACTTAAGCTAATTTACAAATTCAACAATCCCTAATTTAAAACTGAAATTAGTACAACTATCTTAGAAATAATTATAAATTAAATTTGAATTAATGAAATCTAAACTAAAGCATACTATGACAATTAATATTTAACGTATCCATTAACTTTCCTTACCAATGAGCACTAGAGTTACGCTAATTAATTAAACCTTTACTATCCATTAATTTTGGACCTAAATTTATTAGAAATAAAACACTTCTAAAGGTAAAACAATATAATTAATATAACTATGATTGGATCATAAAAATAAACAAGCTTTCATAACTTACCAATCTTAACATCTTAATTGACAATTAACTCCACATACTTATACAATCTAATTAATTAATTTAATGTTCACTATTAAATTTGGTGTCTACAATAATTCAATGAATCTATATTTTAATCTGAACTTTATTTGAATTATCGTAACTTTAATTCCACATTAAAATCAATCTATAGAGCTCATAATAGGATAAAACTAATTAATGAAACATTAAAAATTGTATTAAATTACAATATTCAATTTACGTAAAAACTTTCTAAACAGAACTAATCTAATATTCAATCATCAAACCACTATCTAATATCAACACCATTACCAACCTAAAAGAATTATAAGCCTACTTCCTAAAACTAAGAACTATAATCTAAATATAGGTTTCAAGGTAATCCTTAATTCGAAATATAAAAATCTAAACTTTATCAACAAAACTAAACTATCTTAGCTTAAATCACAACCACCTAAAACTAACATACTAACTATAAGAAACTTTATTAATTTAAACTAACATTACATAAATTAACATAAATCTAAACTTAATTAAATTTAAGCTACTTAACTTTAAACAATTAACAAAACTTAAATAAATCAAAGACTACTAAAAACAAATAACTTAAATTTAAACCGAAAATGATAATCAACATTCAAACTTAAATTTAAAACTAACTTAAACCTAAAGTATCCTAATTACACAACCTAACTAATTACTAATTAAACTTACTAATCTAATCTACAAATGACATAAACTAACTAAAATCTATAACTACCTACTAACTAAAATATCTAACTCTTACCCCAAAACAATATATACTAACCTTAAGTCATCTTGCCCCCCCCCCCCCAACCCATCCTATTACTACCCTTAACCCTAGACCCACCTACCCCTTCCCATAGGCCTGACACACATAGCCTGAGGCCTGCACAGGTAGGCCTGTCCCCACCTGCTTGCATGGCTGAGAAGGTACGCAGGGGCCTGCGAAGGCGTTACTAGCCTTTTCTAGTTTTTCTTTTTCTTTAAAAAAAAATGCTCCCACTTGCCCTCCACGTCATTGCAAGGTCAAGCATTAAGTGGGGAGAAGTAACGTGATAGGTTTAGCTTATGAAAATGAATATTTTAAACATTCCCCTGCCCTCCCTCATGATGAATCAACCCCTATACTTGCTGACAGGTGGTTGGGAGTTTTGTTTTTAAACTTTTCTATGTGATTTGACTTGTATCATAAGTCCTATGGAATTAAATACCAAAATTTTTATAGTTGGGGTGTTGAATTTAAAAGCATTATCATATATATATATATAGATGTTATATATTCAAATTTATTTAAGTCATATTATTTAATGAATTAACAATGATTTTTTATTTGCAATTCAAGGAGAATATCTCATAGAATATTCTCTGTGGCATGGGGAAATTTAAGACTTCTCCATACATTTTCCAAAGAGGGTTTTTAGACCTGGAGAAGCACAATTTGGAAACCAGTTTCTTTTGCCAAGTGCTAGCATGTTTTCTTGCTGAGTTCATTGGTATGCAAGATGAGTCTAAACATTTCTAGAGGTAATATAGAGTTCCTATGATCAAGCACACTAATGCAAAAGGATGCAAAGGATTATAATACTCTTTTCTACTATAGTTCATGTTAATTCAATCATCTAAAGACAAGGGTGTATGGTTTGTATAGTCATCATATGATAAGGCACGTGTTCTTTCTTATTTATTTAAATTCAAAGAGATTCAAAACCTCTTAATCAAATTGCTCTTGTTCTTTATGAATCTTATCAAGGAATTATGATCCTATACTCAGAATTCAAAAAGGTGATGAATAATTCTTATCAAATTTAATTTCATTACTAATGAAACTTAACAATGAATGTGCTAGCTTGGTGATCACAATGTAGGATTATTATTACATGTTAATGTTCAAAACATTGAATTGAAACTTCAAGACATCCATTGCCTTTCATTATCATAATTGAAACTCAGAATTTCCCAATTCAAGATATTAACTATCATTCTAATTTCTCACATATATATGCCAAAATTTGGAACCACATGAGAGCATTGCAAGGATAATTTCATAATCTTTTCTTTCCTCTATTATTCATCTTGGTTCAAGGCTCCATCAGGAAAGAACCAGTAAGAAAACCCGATGTCTTTGCCACTACATCAAATTCAATTACAACTTACATAATATTACAATTCATTGAGTTTTCTTCAAGGCTTTCACAAGAGAACTTTTATCAAATGTCTTCATTGCATCAAGGGAAAACATAGAAAAGACGAGAACCAACATGGAGATAAACAACACAAGGAGATAAGCAAATTAAACATGCATTCCCACCTGGTTGCACAATAGGTCCAACAATGAACCAATATAGGGGAAAGGTGGATTCTCTCAATGGGAGAAGTCAATCACCATACCATCACTTAGCCCTTTCGGGGCTAAAACTTCAAGAACTTCCATTCTTTCACAAGGCCCTTTCAAGGCCATATCCACAAGGATTTTCATTCTTTTCCACATTCAAGAATTCTCAATAACAACAAGGTATGAGATGACAAGTAGGGGCCCATACACCCTACCCCTTCTCCCTCCTCTCACCATGAGAGGAGACTCTACACTGTTGAGGTCCAACTAAGGCCCTTTCCCCAAATATGGCCACTTCTTCCCTATCCAAGGGTGAGTGTTGCCAAAAGCATCCCCATGAAAACCTCTCAAAAAGAATCAAAACATCAAGAAGGCATATGAATAACATCAAAAGAAAACAAGGTAAAATCCCTCCCAAATCCACCCCCAACACACACAAGCAAGAAATGCATAGCTACACAATGTCTCAAACATGATTCAAGCAAGATTGAAAACATGAACACACATAAAGAACCATTCAAGGAGTGAAGAACTCCTACCTTCATAGAAGAGTTATGGCAATGGTGGTTTGAGAAGAGCTTCCCTTTTCTTCCTTCAATCTTCAAAACTTCCTCCAAAACTAGAGGATTGGGTGACAAAAACCAAAACTACTCCCAAAATGCCTCTAAGTAAGGTCCTTAACTCCACTAAGCTTCAAGTAACTCAAGATGGGGGTTTGGTTTCACTAACCCAAGTAAAGAACAACCCATTTTCGAATTCAACCTAAAATAGGGTTTTTGAGTGACCCTAAGAGTCAACCTAGGAGGCTAAAGGGTTGGAAAGTACCCCCACCCATACCCTTACCCATAAGGGTACTTAAATTTAATGTTTCTAAGCCTTTAAAGACTTATTAGTAACAACTAAAAGTTAGGAGAATAGTAAGATCAAATTACAACCTTTAAAGAATTACAATACAAGGTTAGCACAAAATTAACAAGTAATTTAGCTCCATTTTTCCATTGAGTTGTCTCGGCTAATTTTCCTGCACACTCATTGCACACATCAGTAGGTCCAAAAACCACATGCATAATTTGAATTACATATTAGAGGAATTATATAAATTAAAGCATCCATTTCTTAATAAATAGTCATTTATCTAATTCTACTCATATTCCTAACCCTTCGACTTGCATAACCAAAAGTGTTAGTGTTGCATACATTTTCTTCATCATTATACATATTTATAAGCATTAAATGACAAAATAAAATAACTGAAGTAAAGCATCACACATCATAAAATAGCATAAAAATGTTTAGTGTATCCAATAATGTTCTGACATAACAAAGCTTGAGTATCAAAATAATAATGTATCATCGGTGCTAGGATGGGTCGAGGCGATGCCTCACATTTTTTGAGTCAAACTCATTGACCCATGCTTCATGAGTAGTGATTCAACATTAATCTATCTCTCATGAAAATAAATGGGTTAATTAGCCCTCATTAGCTCTAGTTGATTCTTAATGAGGTGAAGCACCAAGGCTTCCTGGGAAGTTTGGAGTATTACTAGGATGGGTAACCTCCAAGGAAGTCTTGGTGCTTCACTATTATGAGCATCACCTAGATCCAATGAGTTCTAAGTGTTCTAGTTATTCTCATGAGAAATGGATTTATGTGTTAATCATTACTCATGATATATAGGTCAATGAGTTTGACTCAGAAAACTACAAAGTTAAATTCTGGTAGCAATATCACAATTTGACTTGTTGTGGAAAATATCTCCTATTTATCATACCTTCTTACTTTCACATTTTTTATATATGTATTTAGAATCACTGCATTTTACATGACTATACTACCAAACTATCCATAAATATATTTTATGCATACGCTATCATTGTAATACCCTACCCATCACAAAACCAAAATAACAACCAAAAATAAAACATACAAATAGATTAAAACCTGAACAATTTTTTTAAAACAAATCTCCATTTGATTATAATAACCTTAATACAATAGGTACATTAAAGTACTCGAAATCAGCAATGTATTTTTTTTAACCAAATTATTACATCAGAAAGTTAATCATATCGATACTCTTATCAAAAGTACAATAGTGACATTTTAAATACATTCAAATTAATCTCTGATTTTAAATGCTAATCAACCAATTCTTCTAGGTCCGTAGTCAAACATATCTCGAACCTGTAATCAGATCAGCACAAACACAACACACCAAACAGGGCTTAGTATATTGAATAAATCAAAAAGATCTCCAGTAAACCTACATGTTAGATTGTATGACAAAACCATATTCATTTAATCCAAATAACAGATATACTAAAAATACAATTTTCTTTTCACAATCAATTATAAAGCAAGTACATAATTTCCTACATGTAGATATGCAGAAATAAACTCGCATAGAATATGACAAGGTAATGATCTAGTAGTCCATGGGTGTCAACATAAGAATCTATGTTTAGCCACTCATAGAACTCAATATGTTAGGTGAAACCATAATGTTCTTATCTTTTTATATGATTCCCAACCCATGAAATTTTAAATATTACCACTTGATTAACTAACTATCATAAACTTTCTCATAAGGATCTAGACTAGTGTCGGAAGGCATCCGACAATATATTTCTATCACCACAAGTTACTCACTTTATGACAGCCACCCAATCTAAAGGATCACACTTGCATAATCTAACATACACATAATTCTAGTTATACTAATTGGAAGAAAACATAGATTAATATTTCCAATTCCAACTAATACACTTGTTTAATTTGCTTCAATATAATAATTGAATCAGCAACATAAATATCACATGAAACCAAATGAAACCATATTTGTATCCTTTCATACACTTCACAACCCATATTACCAAAAGCAACCTTGTCCCCTCAAAATTTCACAAACAATCAAACTTTTCAAACTGCAATCAACTATATTCTAATTAGGTAATAAAGAATTAACTTTCCAAAGATTCACAAAATAATCATTTCATTTAAAATACCAAAAATAAAACTATCCGCAAATGCTATTACTAACTAACATCAGAAAATGAAAACTAATCAATTTCCATTCCAAGACTAGTAATCACAGTAGCCTCTTGATTATTAATATAAATTTAAATTCTAAAAATCTATTCATAAGGAAATACATGGATGTTGATACATATAAATCAATACATGTACATATATATACATGGTATATATATATATATATATATATATATATATATATATAGCCTCTTGATTATTAATATAAATTTAAATTCTAAAAATCTATTCATAAGAAAATACGTGTATGTTGATACATATAAATCAATACATATCCATATATATATATATATATATATATATATATATATATATACATGATAAATATATATATATATATACACACACACATATACACACCTATACCAACACATACATACATACATACATACATACATACATACATACATACATATATATATATATATATATATATATATATATATATATATATATATAATCACAGTAGCCTCTTGATTATTAATATAAATTTAAATTCTAAAAATCTATTCATAAGGAAACCCATGTATGTTGATACATATAAATCAATACACATACATACATACATACATACATACATACATACATACATACATACATACATACATACATATATATATATATATATATATATATCTTAAGCCTTATGAATTTACAGTCAGAAATTAAAATAAAATCATAATCATTTCCATTTTTAATTTTAAAATTTGCTGATACCAAAAACTATAATTCCTATTTCAAATACATCACCTTACTATTTAAATTTGTGACACACACAGTGCCCTAATATCAATTTTATTCATTTCTAAAAACTTGTTTGATAAAATACCTCTTTCCATTACAAATATCATCATAACTCTAAGTTACAAATATTGACAGAAACTTTTTTGCAGTTATCTATGATTACTAAACATCATACACAGTTAGGGCATCGACTAAATCTCCATGTTATTTCCAGCCTTTAAAATAAAACATGATAAATCTAAGTTGACTACCTAAAGATCCAACCATATTTTAGAAATCAATTCTAACTGTTTGGTCTAATGTCTATATTTCAGTTCTCGAATATAGTTCATAATGAATACTGATTCAAACACACAATAGGCTATATAACACAAATTTTCCCAAACCCACAACTTTAAAAAAAATATAAATGAATTCTAATTCCAATTTCATCGAGTCGTAGACAAAATTACTCACCCCCATTTACACTTTTATGCCCTCAGAAGATAGTCACAGATTCAAAGACTTTGAACCCGTGTTCATAGCCGAGCCGCATACAACTTGAAATATAATGAAAACAAAGATATGAAAAACATAGTATTCTTTGAAACTCACATTAGCTACCAATGACATAGTTATGAAACATTATCCTCATAACCTAATTACATAAAAATTATGAGATTATATAGCACTCGGGTTACTTCCCATGTAACCTTCTCATTCACTAAATGCTTTCTAAAACCAAAACTTAAAACAAAAGTATAATCATTGAAAGAATGTTTAATGGCACTGTAAAACTAAATGGCCATCTACAGTTCCTAGTGGCTCTATAAAATACCAACCACAAAACAACCAAAAATTGCATAGAAAGCAACTGCCTTGAAAGGCCGAGAAACCCTCATTTACGTTTTGCAAGAAACATAAAATCACTGATTTCTAATCCGTTCTAAACAACATTTAATTTCACTAACACCCATAATATCATTATAAACTCATTGCAAACACAAGAACAATGCATTTTTATTCACACACCCGATTCTGGGTTAATAAAAAATTTTGATATGCAACATTCACAAATCTAAATGAAATGTAATATTAACCATAAGATAGAGTTAAGGAAAAGCCCCCCGCCTGTGAAAGTGCAGGAAGAAAAACAACAAAGATGCCTGGAGAAACCCTCTATTTCCAAATTCACAGCCCAACCTTCAATCTCTCAAAATCTTGCCATAGAGAACCAATGAAACCCTTTAAGAGATTATAATGAGCAAAATAAAACCATGAAATAATAGAACCCCAAAGAAAAATGAAAACATGAACATCTATAAGGCTGGGGAGAATCACAAATTTCCAGCATGGTCATCAATTTCCCATAGAAAATGCAAAGGAACCCGTTCCACAAAAATTCCATGATCTCCAACAATGGTGGACAGAACTTGAAATCACCAAACCACAATGACAGATAAAAAAAAAAATTCAATGCTCATAATAACAAACTTATCCCTTAAACTCACTTTCCTAGCCTCTTCCAACACATGGCAGCCAAAGTACAAAATACGACCTGCAAGAATTAATTGCATCTATAATGCCGCCTTTCTCCAAAACCCAAAACCCCTTGCCAAGTCTAAAATTATGCCGAGTATAGTTTAAGCATTGAAAACTTAGGCTAGGCATAAGTTTAGATTAAGACTTAGTTTAATTCAATCGATAGAAAGTCTAGGTATTAACTCTTTCTAACTTAGTTTTAGGTACCAACATTAATAGTAATATTTATATTAATATTAATCCTAATTAACATGAATATCATTGCTAATCAATAAGTATACATACATGTATACGTATAATTATAACCTGTATTAATATAAATACAAGCACATAAATATACCATAATTACATATATATATATATATATATATATATATATATAATTATTCTATACTAATACACTCATCTATATATATATCAACATTATAAATATACATACATACATACATATATATATATATATATATATATATATATATATATATATATATATATATATATATATACTTAAAAACTGGCAACAACAGATTCCAAGATACTAACACTGTTTTAAAACCACTGTATGTATATATGTATATAAATCTGAAAGTACAAATCAATCAAAGGTATAACTGAAACCATACTAACATTGATTTTATTTATTTTTTTTAAATTTAATTCTTGAATCTAGATTGATTCAGATAATAAGATTTTGAATATAACACAAAGCTGAAAACCTAAAACATCTAATCTGAGAATCAGATTTTGAGAAACATCTGAATTCTTCGAAGAGTTAACATAATAATGCCAGAAAAAAACTAATTTTAACAAGTACCAAACCATTCAGAAGAGTAAACTAATCATAGATTCCAAAGTGTCAAACGTAGACTGTCAGGGCCATGACAATCATGAATAAAAATCCATGGGACCATACCTATTTAAAGGATTTTTCACAAATAGTTTATATACCTTATCCTGCATCTATATTTTAAGTGTGATTACTAATGTCATTGATCTTCATAAACAACTTTTTTATCATTTACACTTATAGTATGAAGGATTCCCTTATAGGAATTTTGTATTCAACCATTAGATGGAGACAATGATAAATATTTTAATCTAGTTGCATAAATCCTTTCAAGGAAACAACTCTTTTGTGTTTCCTTTAGTTGTTAAGTCAAACAATTTACGATTCAATTAATTAGTGATGTCATTATTAAACAAACTATGCACAATCAAAGCCTCTATCTATTATTACACAACTAGTTACAACGTATTCATGTGCAAGATCCAAAAGTGACAACTAGTCTAGTTTCAATGGAGTACTTCCCTTTAGGTGCAATTGTAACAAACCCAAAGTTTAAGAATTTAGCTCTCATATCATCTCCGGGAAGTATATTGGATGGCTTAAGATATTTATGAATGGAACTTTTTTGTGCCAACCTATGAAGGTACTCCACCCCTCTACTGCTAATCTATTTTTTCAAGCCATTAGTTTAACATTGTGCCTTTTCCACTCAAAAAAATGCCATCTAAGAGGGCTTTTTTGCATGTCCTCATAGACAAAAAGTCTCTCATTACCTTCAATGTAGTAGCCTAGCAATGCAAATAGGTGCCTATGATAGACTTTGGTGAGAACAAAAATCCCTTCCTGTAATTCATTCAAACCTTTGTTTCTGAAAACCCCTTCTTCCATTCTCTTCACTAAAATCTTGGTCCCATCATGCAGTTACCACTCATAGGCAAATCCAAACCCACCATGTTCAAGCCCATTAACCTTACTGGAATTATTTGTAATGTTGTGAAGAACCTCAATTGAGTTAATCCTAATGCTAACCTCCACCATGTGTACATTTCTTGGTCTGCTACTAGATGAATTTCCACCATGGGTCATTGTAGAGTTCAATCTTATTGTCTTCAATATCTTGAGAGTTGACCTAGACCCTTGAGGTTGGAGATGAACACAATGAGATGATTCTCTTGTATTTGGGCTTATCACCACCTAGATCTAGATTTCATATTTCTATGTAAACATACCTTAAACCATCCACAATTATGCCACCTATAATTGAACCCACAGTGCTACCCATCAAGGAAGATATCTTTCTTTTTCCTCACTACCTTGACCTCATTCATCATCGCTAGTCTTGTTCAACATATTTCTAGACAGTAGGATACTACTACTAGGTGCATTAGTAGAAGGAGCCTCCAAACTAGAACTTGTCTCTATTAATTCATTTTCATTAATGATCAGATCTGTAATGCCCTGCCCAGAGATCCTTGGAAACAATGATTCAAATCAAGCCAAGATTTTTTTTTTTGACAAGTATGAATGCACAAGACAACATCATACAGGGATCACAAAGATCACAACAAAAGACTTCAACACAATCCCGACAACCAACGAATCTCCGAACGCCACTACCCAACTGACACACCCAAACAAAAGCCAACAACCACCACAAGAAGATGAGGGCATAAGAAATGACCACTCATCAACAAAACACCAAGCCGGGGTAAAATGCAGAATCCCAAAATTTGGCTAAGCCTGAACTCCTGAAGCCCTGAAAATTGGCTAAGTCTAGATTTCTGAAGCCCTAAAATTTCCTAGAATCCATAACTTATCTTCGAGAGGTCTGAAACCTATCTCAAATGATTTGTCACATATATTAAAATATATCTTAAGTATAAGTTGACAAAATTAAATATACATCAACTTATACTTAAACGATATATTTTAAACCCCAAGAGACTAAAACAGAAACACGAAAACTCAATTTCAAGAGAAATTGACAGAATTCAAAATGCAATAGCATAGGGTCGAAGAACACCCAAAAGGGTATCCAAAACCACTCTCAAAAAGATCAGATCTCAAAGAAAAGTGCCCGCTGATGGCACGCGCAGGTTTTTCACAAAAATCATACGACACTCTTCCAGTGTTGTACGAAATTTCTCAAGAAGGCATGCGACCCTTTTCAGCATCGTACGACATTTATCAAGAAGGTGTGCGACACTCTTCCAGTGTTGTACGACATTTCTCAAGAAGGCATGCGATACTTTACAGTGTCGTATGACATAGTTTGCATGGGCGTGCGATACTTTTTAAAGTGTCATACCATGCTGAACAAATGTCGCCCATAGAAAATAAAAACACTCCCAGAAGAAAAAAGAACCAAAATGGAGCAAAGAACCTCCACACCAAGGAGTACCAGATCCACAAAGGCTCAAGGAGCGAACACTCGAGTGCAAGGACAACACAGAAAGGAGAACATCAATCCATCTAAACTACAGCAGCAAAGAACACACTGAAAAATAAACATCGCAGTGAACTGAACAACCAAACTAAGTACGCGGATCCTCCCAACCGTCAATAGCATCATAAGACCATCGTGGATCCTAGCCATCCCCCACGTGTAACACCCCAAGCCACTGACTAGATTGTTGGTACTGTCGTAATAGGGATGTCACTACTAAAAACATGCAACAATAACAACATAAGAAAATCTAACATGCTAGAAGAAAAGCATAAGATAATCCTTCAGTAGATAACATCACCTATCACATGCTAAATAGCAATAAGCAATAGATATGCTAATACAACAATTCACAGTATCTAATCATATGCTAAACATCATAATAAGGGAATGCATCAAATAAAATAACATCATCTAAATATGATATACAAGCATCCCAATGAAAGCATAAAGCACAAGGAAGCATACTCTGAAACCTGAAGTACCAAGTGAAGACATCCAGCAACGGTCGCGCTAGGACAAAAGATTGTCTCTGTACACCGATCCCTAGCAGTGGTGAAGGTAGCTACACCTCCCAACCTCGTGGCACCCATAGGTCCACACCCACCGTGCTGATGGAGATAATGATCCAACCACAAACACACATAAAGCACAACATCCGAGGGTAACACTCACACCAGACAGTATGATGGTTGAACCAAGAACCTAAGACAATGCAAGGAGTAAAAGTCTTGGTCAGACACTCAATAGGCTACTATGTAGGGGCTGACATCCTGGAGAGTTTCTTGGCATCAAAAAGCCCAAGCTCAGATCGTGTGTCCTCAAACTTAAATGAGTGCTCACACATTGTGTCCTCGAACTTAATTGGGTGCTCACACATTTTACTTATCTTAAGTTTTATTAACAATCACACATTTTATTTAGTTATCACTTGCTTAAAACTTCTTATCCTCCATCAACCTCTAGTGCCATGAATGCTGAGCTGCGAGATAGAAGCACCCTCCAGATGCTACCCTACCCTACCCATGCTCATCCTACAACAAGTGCCCGTGGGCATGCATACTCCCATCCCAACCCCAATGATCATAACTTTTGGCAAATTCACGGAAGATCAGGCCTCGCAAGTCAGCTAACAAATGTACGTGCACGTACTCATGTGTGGTGCACCACCATCACAAAGATCATAACACAAGGACAGGAATGAGAACATAATGCAAAAAAAACACCCAACTAAAAGCAACACGGGAAGGACGGATTCTACATGAATCCCAAAGCCAATAAAATCATACATCATGAAATCACTCAATCGGCTTCAATCTGAGAGTATGGATTCTACACGAATCCCAATGATGTAACAAGACCAAACATCGTGAACTCACTCAATCGGCCTCAATCTGAGAGTATGGATTCTACATGAATCCTAGCGTTCACAAAATAAAAGCAAAGGTCCAACAAAAACCATAACAGGTAACAAATCACTCAACCAAACACAAAGTTGAGAGTACGGGTGTGACACACATCCCAATGCAACAAAAGGTGCAATAGTGGTCTTACTGATATCCAAATAGATCATCCAAGTCCACGACCCACATTGTGCCAAGAAAACTCAAGAAAATAGGGTGGCATGCAAAACGAGGTAAAAACTCCAAAAAAATTGGAAAACTTCAAAATTAAAACCCATTTGACCTTTGGGTTCAAAGACCCCAAAAATCCAAAAATAAATGGAATCAAACACCGTATGCAAAAACGGCCAGCATAACAATGTAAAATCCTAAACCCTCATCCCAAAAAATAGGGAAATGTTCATACCCGCCCAACCAGGTAGAACTAGCATACAAAAATAGAGGGGAACACTAGTTCTCAGCCTCCAAACAAACGGCTACCAAAAACAGAAGCAAAAACGGAGCAAAAATAATAAAATAGAAAAGCCCTACCTCACAAACAAAAGGGCAAAACGGGAATCTGAACCATAAAATAAATATCTCATAGAATTAGCTAAAAATCGTGACAATCCAAGGTTTCCCCGAGCTGGATCCAACGAGCTCAACCTTGCGACGATCCCATGCCCGTAGCTCCCACAATGAACAAAATAGTAAATCCTCATGAAGAGGATTTTGGGTTTTACTCTCCAACTTTCCAATTTGAAAGTGAGAAGTGAGGAATTAAATTCCTCTTTGGATACTTATTCACTTTTTGGGTGAATAATCGATTAGGGCATTTAACCAGCCAATCTAGTTAAACCCCGAATCCACCAAAATGAAAATAGGCTATCCCTATAAATAGGAATTCATCTATGGCAAAGCTACTAGAAATTAAAATAAATCAAATAAAAAGCCCAAAAACCCAAAAACACAAAAATCACCTTAAACAACTTTCGTGACAATGCGAACCTCTAAATGCACAGACACGCTTACTAGTCTAATCACACAATGCAATGAGTTCGGATTTAATAATCACCAAAAGGTTTAAATTAAACATTTAATAAAGGATACGTCGACCATACAAGGACAACATTGGTAAAATATGAAAGGCTAAATCACTAACTCCATGTGCCAGTACTAGGGATATAATCCTGTACACTAAACAACATGATCAAGTGCAATTGCATATAATAACATAGCCAAAGCAATAAATGCATTAAATCACCTAATTTAACCATTTATTTAATTATATTAAAATAATCTATTTACATCACTCACGTTCGCAAAAGGCATAGCAACGCAGGAATGAAGTAAATAACCATAGCATTAAATCCATCACATAACAAAATCAGAGGTATGTCCAAATACTAGATAACCAGATATCATCATAAAACACACTGTCATCTCAAAATAGCATCATCATGCAATATGATTAACTAAATAGCATAGTACTCTAATATCTATGATACTAAAATCAAAGAGTAACATCTGAGCCTCAGGTCCTCTCAAATATAAACATAACATGAGTAACAAATATCTCTCTAATCAGAAATGTAACAAGGTAAATGTCCGCAGCACATAACCAAATAATCTCACAAGAACAATCCATTTAATTACTTATGCATTTAATAAGGTACTTAAAACACATAAGCAAACATAGTCAAAAACATGACTAACCACTTCTACAGGAACCTGGTCTAGTGTAGCATGGTAAAAAGTACACAGTGCAATCCCTACACACATATCAAGGTAATCATGAAACAACCTCATGATACCACATTGATCATGGTAACCACTGGCACAAACCTCAGTAAACCAAAAATCGCATCATAATCTCAAAGATCAGACAAAAGCATAAACAAAACAACTAATAAGGAAACATAAATCCAAACACCTCAATGGTGTAGACCACTTAGGGTCACAATCATGATCCATCACAACAAAAGATCAACAAGGTTGCATCCATCAGGATGACTAACAAAAGTCAAATGGGAGAGGCACTACAAGATCACCCTGTCTCTCAATTTTGGAATATTTCCTTTCAAATTATTGTTCCTAAAATCAAATATCTACAAACTAGACAAAGAAGAAATCTCACTGAGGATTATTCCAATTAATATATTGTTCCTCAATATCAAAATATTCAAAGTCACAAGCTCTTCTAGTGTAAATAAAAATGGTACCATTCAACCTCAACCCACCAGTATAGGAAAAATGTAGCCAAATATTTGAGATGCAATTAACATAATTTAGCTTTAAACTAAAATTGAATTGGGTAGCTTCACAAATTTGCTAATCAAAATCAAAGAATTTTGGTAAAACCATAACAAAAAAAATTAAGCTTCAAAAAATAAAATCACCTAAATAACTAATTAACTTATAGAAATAATAAAATTTGTTGCATACCTGATATAGTTCTCTACTTCATGCCTCAGATCTAGTCAAAGTAAAGGTGAGAGAGAAAAGTGGAGAGCTTATCTATTGTAGGAGAAGAAATAGATTAAAAACTATTTTGGATTTTGGTTTTGATAGTGGTTGCGTCTCAGAGACTATAGACTTCATTACATGTGAATGGGGGACTATCTCATATTGGGGCTAGGTTTGAAGTTGAGATCATAGAAGTGGCTATTGCATTGTTAGATGAGTTACAAATTTGGTGGTAGTTAAAATAAGGTAATGATATATTTTTTTAAAATTATTAGAGAAGTAATGAATTGAATTATTATGCTCATTTTAATTCTTGAGAATAAAAAATAAAAATTATGGATATTTAAGTCTATATGAACAAAAATTAAATTAAATTTTTTTGTTACCTTTTAATAATTATAAAAAAAATTAGTTATAAAAAATTATTTACCATTCTTTTATGTTAGGCATTGGGTCTAAAGGAATTATGTCTCCTTCAAATATTGTTTAGATTATTGGTTTTAAATTTAAAGTTAAGATAAATTATTTTAGATTGGTATGATAACATTACAAAGGTGCATATTTCACTTAGTTTTCATATGTAATATAATAATTTTGTATTGTGATATTGTCAATAGGATTCAATTGTGTAGTTTTTTAGTTCAACTCAATGACCTATGTTTCATGAGAAGTGATTCACAAGAATCCATCTTTCATAGAATAAATGGAACACTTAGCACTCATTAGATCTAGGTAATGCTCACAAAAGTGAAGCATCGAAACTTCTTGGGAGGTCACCTATCTAGTATTCAATGTTGGAGTAGTGTAGGGATGGGCGACCTCCTAAGAAGTCTTGGTGCTTCATATCTGTGAGCATCACCTAGACCCATTTAGTTCTAAGTGTTCCATTTATTCTCATGAGAGATAGATTCTTGTGAATCAAACTCATGAAACATGGGTCAATGAGGTGGACTCAAAAACTACATAGTTAAATCTTGATAACAATATCACAATTTTACTTTCTATGGAAAATATCTCTTACTTATCAATTTTGTATTGAATAAAAGTAGACATAACAATGGATATTGTAATTTTTTGAAAATTGGATAAAATACTAAACAAATAACAAATTTTATTAAATATAATTGAGTAGATGCACATATTTCTTTATAAATATTTATCTTATTTGAGTTACTGTAAATTTATTTTTAACATGTAACTAGAGGTACCAAATGCAACATTTTCTAAAATCTCTAGAAAAATAGAGAGTGGTGTATAAAGAAATAGGAAACATAACTCCTACATAATAATTTGAAGGGAAAAAGAGAAATGTTGAGAATACAAATATTAATTGTATACATTTTTTATATAGTATGTATTTGTTAACAAGTGCCATATAATGGCTTAGTACTTTCTTTAGTTTTAAATTAAATGTAGTTTTAATTTAATAAATTTATTATAGTATATAAAATACTTTAATTAATAAAAATATTATATAACTATAGTAATTTTAATTTTAATTTAAATTTTATTTCTAAATATAATTATTGATATATTTTCTAATGCATAGTACTATAATATAAATAGATTATAATACAAAAATAATAGTAGTTTTATAATAATAATATTTGTTAAATGATAATATAATATAAGTAATATCATTCTTAAAATATTTTTAATTAAATGAAAAAAATTATATTATAAAAAAATATAAAATTAAAATATAATAATCTAAACTAAGACTCTCACATTCAAAAATAATAATAAACATTAATACATTCAGCTTAATAAAAAATAACTCATAAAAATTATCAAATCTTGCTAATATAAGAGGTAAATGAATTTGCCCAATATCTTAGAAAACTATTTTAAAAATATTATAAAGTTAAAAAATTTACATCTATGAAATGGGCAAGGTATTAGTTTGATAAGCAAATTTTAAAATGATCAATTCTAACTTGTAGAAACTAGAAAAAATAATCATTAGTTAGAGAATAAAAATCAAAAAGTATCACAATAGACTTAGCCTACAACACGTACTAATAATAGTAGCTTTGTATAAATACTTTATCTCTTCATGTTAAGAAATAATTATAGTTAATCATTATTTTAAAATATGAAGATTAAATATATGATTATTTTTAATGTGTCTTGAAAATTGTTATACCTATGCTATAAGCATTTATTTCCATTACTTTCTTATAGTTTGTATTTTTTTCATTTTCAATTTAGCTCTTTTTAATCAATGTTTTATACTAGGGTTGTGGTATTCTCCTTTCTAAAGGAGAATAAAGCTCTAATCTGTGTGCATGGGAAGGGCTATGGAAAGCTTATGATAATTAATGTTTCATTATTTATGTATTTATTTTTTTTATTACGTAAAAAAAGTGCAAAGTTTGTTTATTTATAAATTATTTTAATTTATGTCTTGATTATTATCTTATTTTTTATATGTCTACAAATATAATTATCTCCTTTAGTTCTCTATGTTAAAGATGATTTATCAAGGAGCAAGCCTTTATGATGGCTCATATGGGAGTTTGCATTAACTAAGGAAGAAGGGGTAAGACAAATAAAAATCATTTAAGAAACATTGGGAAAGTGTTTAGAATGCTTGAGATTCTTAAGGCTAGAATACAATTAGTAAATATATAAATTAACATGTATATTTATTAATTAGTTTTTATACATTATTTAATAAACATAAAACATGATAAAATTATATTTTTGTTATCATATTTACTAATTGATGTTTTATAATAAATTAGTAAATAATCATTTATACTTGTAAATTACAAAAAAAAGTAGCATTCATTAGAATGTATTAATATGATAAAAATTCATTGATAATTCATTTAGTAATTTGTATGGATGACTAATTATTAGTGATCAATTGTTTAGCCATTTATTTGATCATTTCTTTAGTCACTTATGTTTGTCTAACCTTGTGATTATACCCAATGACCAAATTAGTCATTTATTTAGTTAATTAAACTTATAAAATATAAAACATTTAATAAATTTGATCACTTTTAGTCAAGTGACTAAAATTTTTAGTCATGTAATCATTTATTTGCCAAAATTCTACTAGTGCAATGACTATCATCATCATCATCATTGTCATCATCATCACCATCACCATCACCATCACCACCATCATCATCTTTGCCACCACCACCACCACCACCATCATCATGATCAATGCCATCACAATCATCATGAACATCTTTGCCATCATCATCATCATCATCTCCTCCATCTTCTCCATCATCATCATCTACTTCATCTTCCACTTCTTTGGTATCTTCTTCTTTAATCATATTGTACTTTACTGATCTTCCTCTTGGATTATGTCTAATAATAAATGACCAACCCAATTTATGTGGAATGCCAAAGTAAAACACCTACTCACATTAGTTTAGAAGAGTATAGGGCTTATTTTCAACTAGCTCATATGACCTTGCATTAATCATTGTAAATCTATTATCATGTTCAATAATAGTTCTATCAAGATCATTTTGATTTAGTCATAGCCTATACCATTTGACACCAAATAGAACTTGTTTGAATAAAGTCACACTTAATTATATCATCCAAAATGCAACAGTATATATTTTTATATTTTTAAGGATGCATGTAATTTCTAGATGAAATATTGGTGACCTTGAACATTGTAGTTATCATAGATTCATAGGTTCTCTTAGTGTCATCCACCTTTTTCATGTGAAATTTATAGCCATTGTAGTACATAGCTTTTTGGTGCTTGACTTGTTATTTTTTGAACATGTTAAAATTATGCATCCATCCTTGAGTTGATATTAATCGAATGGGTCATGATAGATTAACTTATACGTACCTTTCCACCTCTTAAACCATTTACTAGATCAAATACCATTGGTGTAATATTGGGATCTCTAGAATTACAATGAGCTTCATTAACCACTAAAGAAACACCTTTCCATGTTAATGAGCAACCATTTTGTTGAGATCTTTCAATCCATACCATCATCTAATCAAGATTGTTTGCAATATACAAATAAAGTGGATCCCACTCACGAGTAACTATATAAAATAAATAGACCTATTAGAAAAAACTTATATTGATGATGGATAAGAATTCATTAACTACAATAAAATCTTATAATTACCTCTCACTTTTCTCAATCTACCTTTCCTCATCAAGTACTCCCCTTTGAATCTGCTCATGGAGTTGGGATCCCAAATGTGATCTACATGAATCTTTTATGCAAACTTGGGAAGATATTCACTAATGTAAACCATGGTTTAGTATAACATATATCCCTCAACCCTAGAACCCTAAGGACATTCTCTCTATCAAACCAAGCCCTTCAAAAATTTCAAGTGCCTCTCTCAACCATCCACATTGACCTAGTTGGTACAGGTCCACATAATTTGATCTCCTCAACTAGATGTATAAGGCAGTGTTCTTGTGCATTGAAAAAGTTGAAGGTAGAAACTTTTTCATCTCACACAAAAGCTAAGGAATTTTTCTCTTCCATTGCTTTATGTATTTTCTATTAATTTCTTTAGATGACAACCACCTAGAAGATATTCATAATGTGAAAATATATTAATGAGGCTAATAACACTTTTATATAAAAATCTAACAAATAACACTTTTAACCTCATGTATTTCCCAAGATTGTATATAACATGTTTGACACTCATGTTGTCAAAGTTGTGTGGGAGAGATAGAGGTAGAACATATTGCATTACTAATAAAATGATCTTTTAAATATATTATAAAATAAAACAATTAAAAGTACATGATGTTTTACAAATTTATTGTAAATAGAGAAGAACATGACTTGCCTTGATGAAGGTATAATAATCATGCATTTTCAACCCTGACCCAAAATCACCTTTCTTTGATATGAGACTGCTTATGTTTGCAACAAATCCTGTGAGAAATTTAGTTATTTTTATGGCTTCATATATATGGCATCAGTTTGTTGTTGCATTAGTAACCAAGGAATGACACTCGTATTAATTCGTTTTCCATTTCTATTTGATTCAATGAAAAAATTCAATGAATGATTAGATTCATCAATGTCATTGCAAATTTTGACCAATTTTCCTTTGCCACACCTTCCATCTAGTATTTTCCATAATGTCTCTATTATATTTTTTCCAATATGCATAGCATCAAACAAATGCATGATTGGAAGGTGCTCATAGTATGGCTACCTACTAAATTTTCTAGGATAGTTTTTAAGTCCTTTTGGATGTTTCACATCCTTGCCTTGACAACCTTCATGAACATCAATTATATTACTACTAAAAAAAAGAGAGTATCCAAATTTAAATTTCATACAAAAACCTACATCAGATGGAATGACATTACCTCGACAATTCATTATATTGTATTCCAACTTCTAGATGTGAGGTGTCATTCTTCATTGCTTTGATGTTGTCTCTTCTTTCCCATTGAAAAAATATTTTTTGGACAATTTGATACTTATGATTTTTGTGGAGAAAGTTTCTAAGCTCATTGAACACCTACTTTCCTAAACTTTTTGAATAGTAAGATTTCATTTTTGGACCACGAATTGGACATGCAAATTTTCCCTTTTTCTGAAGACCTACAAGACCTATGCTAACATAGAAGATGACTAAGCATATGTGAGATTTCTACATTGGATATACCATTCATAACCTTGAAGTTTACCAGCAACAATACAATGGAGAAAAGTGTTGTTTGGGATCCTTGGTAGAAGGGCTCATATGCTTTTTCAATTACAAGTAAATCAAGGTTCTCTTTATCATCATCATTAGATGGATGACTATCATCATCTTCATCATCTTCATCAGTTATGCTAGAAAAATCTTCTTTAATCTTGTTCTCTGGCACATTATCAGTTGTACCAATATCAACATCTTCAATTGTGTTCTCTGCCTTAGGACTATCTTCTTCCATGGGAGTATTACCTTCTACTTGAATATTTACACCTCCATGTTCCACCAATTCAAAATCCACATTCACTAAAGGATGAAAATTCTTTCCCCCTTCAATGTGATCATGTTGCCTACAATGTCTCTAAGTTGATGTGATTAGAATTCTTTGATTCTTTAAACCTTTTCATTTTTTTCAAGGACAATAATATTTTGCATCATCATTTATTTTGAATTAAGACCACAATCTAGCAATTGTCACCCTATTTTGTTCTGGGTTCATATTATTAGGCATGGACTCTATTCACAAGCAAATATTTAGGCTATAAAATTATAACAAATATAAACATACAAAAATTAGTAGTATCTTGTATACAATCAATAATAATTAAATAATTAAATATTACAATATCTTTAGTATAGATGGCATCTAAACAAATCAAATAAATTATACAATATAAATATTAACATTGATTTTGAACAATATAGAATTAGCATTGATTCTACACTTCATTCAACTTGGTAGAAAGCTTTTGAACTATTATATTCATAAGGTAAGGTAGAAAGTGCATGTCGTATTGTGATGATCCATGCTACCTAACTATGTCCAAGGTGTCTACACACCGGAGGCATACTCTACCTACTAGGCTACCTAGATATCTGTATACACGAGATCAAGACCCTTGCACTACTTACTCTAACTAATATGTAGTTCTAGATTCTAATTGTTTGATGTAGTTGTATTCCTATAACCACTGGTGAGATTTACTCACCTAATATAGCTCTTCACCATCATGCACCCACTTGGCCAAATTAGGCAATTTTCTATAATTACAATCCTATAATACCCTAGTGCAGCCTTTGTTTTGTAGTTTATAATTAATGTAAGGTTAACCTAGATACGTCCTAACTCACTCCTTATATACTTATGTTTAAAAGCTTATGATAATAATCAATGGGTCTAAATAGACCAATCAAGTTAATGCTAGCTAGGAACAACTAATTGTTCATTTTATTGTACCTAATCTAATAATAGTTCTATAAGAATTTGTTATCAACCTAGCTAATCAAAAACTAGACCAATTGAGCTATATACATCCTAACTCATTCCTTATATAATTATGTTTAAAAGCTTGTGGTCATGCTACCTGTTGAGTGAATTTTATTATTTATATACATACATATATATACACATATATACATATACATATGTATATACATGCATACATACATATACATCAATGAAAATGGCATGACAACAAAATCTTAGATCTTGGTGCAAGGGCCCTATGTCCTAAATAAGGTGGTCAAACACTAGGTAGGATAGTATAGAGGGTTAATAAGCATCCAAGTTGACACAAGATAGTTTAGGAAATCTCAAACATGTATTTAGGCAAGTTTTTTATATGTTGTAATAACCTTAGGTTATAGGCAAGTCAAAGGTTGGTCAACGATTGGTCAAATATTGTGAGTCGACCAAAAATCTCCATTTTTACGCTTTATAATCTTTTTTGATATTGTGTTTTAGTTTTGAAGGCATGTGGAGTCTTTTATTTGAATGTTTTGTAAAAGTTGTAAAAATTGCAAAAATTGCAATAAAAGTTGTCATGCAACTTTTAGCAATTTTTCTTGTAATCTAGAAGTCCAATACTCATATCATTATTTTGATCTAACCTAGAAGGATGAAGTTGTAAGGTCAATATTTGTGACCTATAAATTTATTATCTTTAACCTATTCTAGGGTTGGAATAGTATTGTATGGATTTGGAATGAAATAGCAATCCTTTTAGTGGGAAAATCATGCATAGTCATATTAAATCTTTCTAAAACCTATTTGTACATTGATAACCAATTGTTGTTATGTTTTTATAAAGTTGGGTTTTTGAGGATTGATGAATGCAATAACTTGATTTTTCTGAATAGAAGAAAGTGGTTTTAGTTTTGGATTTTATTAAGCCTGATGTTTACCCTACCTTGTAATTAGGGTTTGAATGAAAATAATGAATATCTCTCGATTCCCACAATGAAAACTCTTGCCAATTGGTGAGTGGAAGGGTATTAGGATGGGGAAGACATTCTTGGTTTTCATTTTAAAATGTTCCACCTATCTATACTATTCCGTCAACATTCGAATCTCAAGTTTCAACAGTCAAACTGTTGGATGTGCTAACAAATTGTGGTTACATTACAGAGATCAGATATGGACTGCACATAGATTTAATAAGAAAACCTATGTTTTTGCAAGATTTATGAGTTTTGTTCATTTTTTGGTTATCTTTGAAGGAAATTTGATCTTTAATGAAATGAGGACATTAACCTATGATCTAAACTTTCACTTCATGCTTTGATTGAAGGTTTCCAGAAGTGTTTCAATTCATATTTTGTTGATTGTCATAATACTCTCCAGTTTGTAGGCAATTTTGATGACTCAATTATGAAATAGTCATTCCATGAATGTAAGTTCTTAATTCTCATGGAATGGATTGTTTCCAATATGTATTATATCAACTAATAATTCTACATATGCATTTGTGAAGGAGGGAATGAAGTATTTTGGTGATCACCATAACTAATTTAAGGAATTTTATATTGAAATTATTGGGTATGCTACAACAGTAGCACATCAGCCTTAAGGGGTGGCTAATTTTATGTTGGATTGTATCTACATATGGTAAGGACAAGGTGTTCCATCCATCAGTTGTTGAAGAAAGTGTTGGGAAAGTATAGATTGAGGAAGCCCTAGTTTTTAAGGGTTTTGAAACACAAATTGGGGCTTTTGCACTTGTAGGGTCTATAAAATCAAATTGATTGAAAATTCCTTAAATTAAATCTATTTTATGATATTTTGGATAATCTTGATGTTTGGGGGTAAGTTTCACCCATTGTTATTTGCAAATCCATCATTTAGGAGGCCTAAATTGCTAATCAAGCATTAAAACAGAAATTGTTTTCCAAAGTAACCCTATCTATCCTTTTTGGCATGTTGAAGTATTCAATAAAGGGTATCTAAAAATGTTATATTTTTTCTTAGTGTTTTGGAAGTCTTAAAATTTATGCATTTTAGAAGCTTTCTAGAGACCTAATTGGTAGGGCTAATAGGCCTATCTTGTGCATTTTCTAGTTTATGACCACTGTGAGCTTGTGGAAGGGAAGAACCAATGTAATCACCTTATATTTCATATTTTAAGACCATTCAAACCACCTTGGATCATAGTATAGTTCTTTGAAAATCATTTAGGTGTTGGAGGCATTAAAGGTCATTTCATTACATTGAAACTTGTGGATTTTTGCTTTCTCCTTACTCTTGTTGATTCGGTCTTCATACCACCATAACATATACATACATACGTATATATACATACATATATAGACACATACATACATACATACATACATACATTCATACATACATTTGTATATGCAATTTTATCACCTCATTAAACTAAATTTACTTTCAAAGGAAAATTTAGGAACTAAAATATTTAGGTAAATTTTTAAAAAGTGACTAAATTTTTTAGTGGATAAAAATTTGATATTTTTGTGCATATGGATAATAATTTCAATCATTGATCATTTTCTCACCTTTTTCATAGGTTTGCATATAAGACATTTTACTAGTTTAGGATTCTTTGTTTCAAGCATTGGCATTTCAGACGTTTCTGAGGTCTTGTATTCTAGGTTTATCATCTGTGCTCATTCAATATTTCTCTTTATTTGATTATTATATTCTTGATTTACATTTTTAATTCTTTCTATTTTCTAACATTTTGGTCTTTGCAAAAGTAATAGAGTCATGGAAACTAGTGGCAACAATAACATTACATGGCAACTAGTGAGAATCTTGTGCAGAAAATATGACTTTGTTTTATACCATGAAGACATAGACCCATTTTATTATCATAGTCAAGGGAAATTTTTGGGTTCAATAAACACTTAGAAATCTTAAATGGCTAGGTCTTTATAGAATCCAATCGAGAAAGTGGGCAATATGAACAATATCTAAATCACCATAATTGATGGCCATAGTAAAAACTGCCTTGAATAGTTACCATGAAATTTAGCAAGTTGCAAACAAAAATTACCTTGAACCCTAGTTATGTTGAAATTAAGCAATTTGCAAATAGAATAGGATGAGACCTTACCTTGAAAGAAAGTTCCAAATAGAAGAGGACGTGGAAAATGAAAATTAATCCATCTACCTTACATTAATGGCACTGAAAAGCTCTTGATTGGTCACACATGAAGCCTCTCACCCACACTTTTCTGCGTGATGAAATGAAGTTTCACTTTTCTTTTTTTTATATCCCCAACAACATCAAAGGTTGATGCATAACTTAACTTCTATCAAAATTTTGACATTATCAAGATCATTTTTTTATAAAAATGAATTAGACAAGCCAAATTGGCCTTTCATCAAAAATTACCCCCAAATGTATTAGTGGACACAACATGAAAATGTCATGCCCAAACTACGTGGGCAAAAACACACAATTTTTTTAAAAATTAATAATTAGAATTCTCAAAGTTCGATAAGGTTACGATCACAGTTTAAGAAAGGTTCTCTACAACTCATCTTAAGTTACATATCTTGAGAAGGAATAAATCGTTAAACTAAAGCTCTCATTATTAAAATAATATCGACAATTATTATTAGATTAAGATTACCACAATATAAAGAGATTAATTGATTTCCAAAGCAACCTACATTTAGATCTTAACTAAACAAAACTAACTAACATTATCTAAATAAATTGACAAAAAGATTCTACTAAATATAAAACTAACCTCTAACTTCCTCTTACAATCTAAGTACTAAAACAAAATTTAATTACCTTTTTTTTTCATACTTTATTTAATTAATTAACAACTAACTAATTTAATTACAAACTAACTAAATCTAATTTTAACCACATACAAAATAATTGACTAAACTTTAAATGAAACTTAACTCCATCACATACTAATCTACACAACTTTAAAACTTTATTAAAAATTTAAAACTAACTAAACATATTAATAAATTAATACTATATATATATATATATATGTTAAATTTTAAACAAATGACTTTACACCAATATCATAAGTTATAACTAACTTAAAATAACTTAAACTAACTACTAATAACAAACTTAAAAACTAATACTATCAAACTAATATTATTAAAACAAACTAACTACAATAAAACAAAACTTGATATTAAACATTTAATATGACACAAACTAAAATTAAATTAACAAACTAACTAATCTTATTACTAGCTAAACCATTACTAACACCTATACTAACCTAACATCATACTAACCCTACAACTAACCCTCAACTAACACCTAACTCTACCCCCCCCTAGACCCTACTCCCACCTGACAACTTGGCTTTCGCCCCCACATACACTTGCGCTTCCCAAAGTGCCCTTCCCAAATGCTACGCTTGGGACAGTGCACTGACAAGGGAGGTACTTGCTGACACCTCCCCTCAAGCACATGGCCTAGACTCCCATGTGAGCACTAGGAAGAAAATATGGTGGGGAGAATGTATTAAAACATTTTGCCTCCAAACAAAAAGTAAAGTGAGCGCTCCAAAAGGAGATGGGGATGGGATGTGGTGACATGTGATGTCACCCTCCCATCATAGCAAATTGACTTTTGCTAAAACAAAAACTTTTTAAAAATAAACAACCAAGAAGCTGGCACCCAAGGGGACCTGGGTAAGAATTTAAGACATAAAGTTTATTAGGTAAGGCTAGATTTTTTTTTGGATATTTAGTTTTTAAATATGTTAATATTCTATTTTTGAATTGTTACATTCATTTATAAATTGATTAATTCATATTTATATTTTTGAATCAAAATATAAAAGGAATCTTTTAAAAGATTCTCTATTGTAATGAGGGGAATTAAATCGCCCCTTCATACAAAAACCAGAGAGTTTTTACTCTCTTGGAATACTTTTTTTTTTCAAAAAAAAAAAATTTCTAAGTATAGATTTCAAAGCAATGTATTAAATTTTATTTTTTTAAGGTGATTTTTTTTTTGATGGATTTAAAACATAGATTTAATCATTGTGACACAATAATACAAGATTAATTGATATCTCAAACAACTTGAATTGAACTATAAACCATAACTATTTTTCTTTCCTCAACATAGTTTTCATATTTAACATATGAGGAAAACTTTAAAAAAATTCCTAATTAAACCATCATCATATCATCTTATTCTGATGTGCATCCATCTAATTTAAAATTACTATTGAATCACATGATAAACAATTATACACAATCACCAATTTTATTGGAAAACCTAATTCAAAGGCTCAGCCGAGAAAGAACCAGGAAGAAAACTCGGCTTCATTGCCATTACAAAAAGGTTTTGAAATACAAATTACATAGGATTTTAATCCTGAATTATAACAATTTAATTAAATTTCCTTCATGACCCTCATTAGGGGTTCCATAACAATTTTCTGCAACAGATTTCTAAGAACCGTGGAGGGAACAGAAACTGATCAGGTGACAAGCATGACCAAGAAACAAATCAAACATGCATATTCATACAAGGTTTTCACAATAGGATTCACAATGAATCAACACTAGGGAAAGGTGGATTCTTCCAATAGGAGAAGTCAAACACAACACCAAAATAGATGCTCAATCAGGGCTATAAACCAAGAACTTTCATTCTTTCATTTCAACATGCCATACTCATACAAGGTTTGTGCGGACAGGTAGGGGCCCATAAAACCCTACCCTCTCTCCCTCTTCTCATCCTGAGAAGAGACTCTACACTGGTTGGAGTCCAACTAAAAAGACCTTTCCCAAAATTGGTCACTTCTACCCTATCCAAGGGTGAGTAAGACCAAAACACCCATACAAGGAAAATCTCAAAATTCAAACATAAAAATGAAAGGAAAACAATAAAAAAGACATGGTTTTCAAATCTTCCCAACACACCCACAACCATACAAGCATTCAAACAACAACATGGTAGCATAAGCATGAAACAAACATGAAAATCTGTACAAGGAAGATGAAAATTCCTACCTTGACAAAGAGGTAATGGAAAATGAAAAAGTTTGAGTAGAGCTTTCCCCTTCCTTGCTTCAATATTCCAAGACTCCTCTCTAAATGTAGAGATTGGGTAACAACCTAAATTACTCCAAGAAAGGCCTCTAAATAAGCCTCCAACTCAACCACCACAAAGGAAATAACTTCTCCCACCCACCTACAAATCTAGAATCTCCTAACTCAACCCACACTATGGTTAATCACTAAGTGGACATGAGGTGAGGCAACTCATGGTAACCACTTGCAATTTTCGCACAAAGGTAAAATGAGACTTTTTGAGTGATCTCAAAAGTCAACAAAAGGGGCTTAGGGGTTGGAAAAGACCCCCAACCCATACCCATACCCCTTGGGTATAAATATTTCATGATTTAAAGCCTTAGGAATAGGTTAAGAGCCAAACAAAAGCTAGGAAATAATTAGGACCAACTAACAACTCTAAATTGCAGATTAAGTACTAATCTAGATTAAGGATGACTAAACTCGATTAAGAACCAAATTAGCAAAAGATACTAACTTAATCCGACTTGGGTCCATGGGTTACATAGCTAACCCTAACTAGCATGCTAAAGAGCACAAATAATTCATGAGTGTCAAGTGATACTAAAAGAACATAGTTATGAACATTAACATTCACTAATCATAGAAAAATACACACATACATCTCACAATTAAAATACTTGAATTACAAACAACAAGGTTTCCAAAATTAGCACATAGAGATCAGTTTTGTTCCTCCATCAATTTTCTCAGCTAAAATATCTGCACACTCATTGCACACATCAGTAGTCCCATAAAATCACATGTACACACACACACACACACACACACACACACACACATGTATCAGAAATTCACATAAATTGAAACATACATCAATCAGGATTTCTTTCATCCTACTTAATTCTTAACCATTTAAAATCTCTTAAATCAAAGTATCAATCCTACATTTACTGATTTCATCGACATACATATACATAAAACATTAAATGAAAAACATCAAATATCTGAAAATAACATCACACAGCATGAAATAATATAATATGTTCTAAGCATCAGATAATGTCTTGACATCTCAAGTTGTGGGTATCAAAATGATAAAGTACCAACTGAGGCTACAAAAGGTTGGGGTGAGGCCTCACAACAAAACTAGACAAACAAGTGATTGAGCTCATAAAAACATGTTTAGTATAGGAAAACATGAGCCCCTATGTTGTCCAAGTTTTATTAACCCTAATCAAAGATGGAATAGGGAGGATGTGCATAGACAGTCAATCCATTAATAGGATATCCATTAGGTATCATTTTCCTATCCCACATTTGGATGACATGATGGACATTCTTGCTAGAGCATTATATTTCTCTAAGACTAATCTATGAAGTGGGTACCATCAAATCCACATCTGAGAGGGGGATGAGTGGAAAATTGCTTTCAAAACTAGGGATGGTTTTTATGAATGGAAGGTTATGCCTTTTGGTTTATCCAATGCACCTAGTACTTTTATGAGACTCGTGAACACTGTGTTGCATTCCTACATTGGTAAGTTTGTAGTAGTTTATTTTGATGATATATTGATTTTTAGTAGGGAAGGGAAGAACATTGTAACACTTGAGAATCATATTGGGGGTATTGAGAAGAGAGAAAAGCCATGCTAATTTGAAGAAGTGAAGGTTCATGCAAGCAAGCTTAGTTTTTCTAGGGTTTGTCATTTCTACAAATGGTGTCAAGATGGATCTAGAGAAATTTTGATCCATTCTTGAATGGCATAGTCCATGTAGTATCATCAAGGTGAGAAGCTATCATCACTTGGCTACTTTCTATAGAAATTTCATTCATAATTTTAGTATCATTATAGCACCTATGATAGACTACACTAAGGGTCAGGAGTTTTCATGGACCAAAGTGGCTGAAGAGAGTTTCCAATATCTAAAGAAGAAGGTCATTGAAGCTCCAATACTAGCCCTACCAGATTTTGATAAAGTGTTTGAAGTGGACTATGATGCCTCACATGTGGGCATTGGTGCTATTCTTAGTCAAGAAGGTAGGGCCATTGCCTTTTTTAGTGAAAAATTGAATGATGTGCGAAAGAAATATTTTACACATGATATAGAATTCCATGCAATTGTTTAAGATTTGAGACACTAGAAGCATTATCTAGTAGCCAAAGAATTTGTGTTTTTTATAGACCATATTGCTCTAAAATACTTAAACACACAAAATAAATTGAACACGAGACATGCAAAATGGTTTTCTTTCCTACAAGGGTTTACTTTTGTTCTAATGCATAAATTAGGGAAATAGAATCAAGTTGCAAATGCCTTGAGTAGGCAAGTTGCTCTTCTAACCATCATGGAAATAGAAGTGGTTGGTTTTGATGCAATCAAAGAATTTTATGAATTTGATAGTGACTTTTCCAAAATTGTTGATCAATTGAAGAATCCAGTACCTAGGTGTGCAGACACTATTCAAGGTGAGTATCTTGTGCAAGATGGTTCTTTGTTCAACGGGAAGCAAATGTGTGTTCCTGTAGGCTCAATGTAGGAAAAAATAATTATTAGATAATTTCATAGTAGTGGTATGGTTGGGGATTTTGGGAAGGATAAAACAATAGCTTTGGTAGCAGATAAGAACTACTAGCTAAAGATGAAGTGAGATATCACTAGGTTTGTGGAAAGGTGTTAGATTTGTCAAGTAGCTAAAGGAAACTCCTAGAAAACTAGATTGTATATACCATTACTAGTAGTAGTAGGACCATGGATAGACTTTAGTATGGACTTTATATTGGGACTACCACATACATGGAAAAGGAATGACTCTATCTTTCAAGTTGTGGATAGATTCTCAAAAATGGCTAATTTCATTGCTTGCAAGAAAACTAGTGATGCCACTAGAATAGACATGTTATTCTTTTTTGAAATAGTCAAATTGCATGTGGTTCAAAAAATAATCACCTCTAATTGAGATACTAAGTTCTTGAGTCATTTCTAGAGGACCTTATGGAAGAATATGGGGATAAAGTTACAGTTCAATAGTGCTTATCATCCACAAACTGATGGACAAATAGAAGTTGTCAATCGTAGTTTGGGTAATTTGTTGTGATGTATTCTTGGAGAGAAGCCCAAACAATGGGATTTGGCATTGCCCTAGGTAAAATTTTCTTATAAAAAATCAGTGAACAAGTCAACTGGTAAGTCACCATTTCAAGTTATTTATGGTTGTAATTGTCAAGGTGTTCTTGATTTGGTCCAACTTCCATTGGATGACAGAGTTAGTAATGATGGAGAAGCTTTTGTAGAGTAGCTCTACTAGTTGTAGGAAGATGTGGGATAGAATTTGTAGGACATCAATGAGTTGTACAAAGCTTCCACAGATGCTACTCAAAGGTATCAGGATTTTAGTGTAGGTGATCTAGTGATGGTTTATCTCAGAAAGGAGAGGTTTCCTACTAGGACTTATCATAAATTGAAATATAAGAAAATTGGTCCCTACAAGATTCTGAAGAAGATTAATGATAATGCTTATGAGGTAGAGCTCCCCAGTGGTCTTGATATATCTCATGTGTTTAATATTTCAAATTTATATGTACTTTCCATGGTGATGATTCCTTTTTTGAAAAGGAGGATCTAGTAGACTAGACACACACCATCCCCATCAAGAAAAGGAAAAAGGTTGCATAGATTCTAGACAAAAAGACTATTCGGACTCGCCAAGGTGACTATAGCAGATATCTCATGTAGTGGGAAGGGTCGACACTGATAGATAACACCTAGATTATAGAATAGGATTTGTAGAAGCTAGATGAGCCTAGATGGTAGTTTGAGGACCAGAACTTGTAAGAGTTGCATTCCTTTCAAGCAGGGGAGAATGATGCAGGAGCATCAGAGGGTCATAACATTTGAATCGGATGTGAGTTTTGGCTAAAATTTTATAGGCAATTGCGTGAGGAGGAGTTATTTGGATTGAGTTTGATAGATGGCTATTTCAACATTTTTTTGGGAGCCTAAAATATCATCTTGACCTCCAAATTTAGATTTTTGTTTTTTTCTCTAGTTTTTTAGAAATTTGTTTTTGTAATAAATCCAAAATCATATTCTTGATTTCATAGATTAGTTGGCAATTCATCTTGCCTTAGTTGGGGGCTTTTCTTAGCAAAAATCGAGATTTGTAGAATGGATTTTGAAAATTACCAAAAATCAAAAAAAATATTTTTCCCAAAAATCTACCAAATATGGTAATTTTTGAAATTGTAATAAGTAGTCATTTTATTTCATTGTAGAGGCATAGTAAAGTTCGAAGATTTGAATGAACAATCTGGCATTCTGAAACTTTTGTGTTGTGTAATGTTCTAAGTTATTACTTTGAAGGGTTTGGGCTACATCATTACAAGAAAGCACATTATGGTGGTGTCGGAGTATTGAGTTGGATATCTCTTAGAAATACTTTTTTGCATTGAATATTTTTAGCACAATAAAATGAAGACATGTAATTCTTTGAATGATTGTAGATAAATAATTACCTACAAAATGAATCATGCTAAAAAACATATGTAACTAACCACCACCATTAAAGAGCCTTTAGCTAAGTCTTCACTTTTTTTATTTCTTTCATTATGTTCACTTAAATTGACAGATGATGGCCACAATTGTATTTTTATTCATTTATAGAATGTCATACTCATGGCGCCGCTTGTACAAACTAAGGTTCCAATTATCTTTGCTTGACCAACTTTACTCTTAATTTATATGCTTTCCATTCTACAATAAAGATAGAATGTTAAAAATATATATTATAAGATAGATCACACTTTTGTAAAATATGCATAAGTATGTCAAATTTTTACCTAAAAATTATAGTCATAAGAAACGTAATCATAGGTATTAGATTGAGAAGTGCGCTTGCCAATGTAGTTATTGTGTATTTCAATCCCACATGGTAAAAAATTTGGTTCAATGTAATCCTGAAAATAAAGAATTAATTTTGATTTAAGACAAAAAAAACCTATAAATTCAAGATTATTTTTTCTTGACAAAAGTGATGAATGACTACCCAAATAAATTGCTAATAATAAATTTGTAAAAGGTCATGAATTTTAGTTTGGGCCTTATTTTCCTGCCACAATACAAATAAAGGATAAAAATAATTGAACATTTGATATTTTCCAAAATTAAATATTATTAAAAATAATAATATTTGGATGACATATAAACAAAAGCATAAACATAAGGAATCACATTCAATATTATACACAAAAATAAAATAATTATTGATAATGTAGAAAATATCATAAATTAAATTTAAGGATAACAAAGACTCCAATCATAGGCTATTGTTGACTACACCTAGAACAACTTAAGTGTCACTTCCCAAACCTACATATATTATTTTGTTAAACTAATGATATTAAGTTATAAGAAATTTATATTTAAACTAATACTAGTAATAATCTAATTATAATATAATAATTTTAATTTTTAATAAAATTATTCAAAAGTTTGTGTTTATAAATTATATTGTTAAGATGAAAATTCAAATTCCAATAAATATTTCAAATGACCAACTTGAAATTTCCATTTTATTCATTAAATTAATTAGTTATATTTTATAATTTAATATTTTAAGCCTCAAAATAACTACTTTGGGGATAGGGGATCGAAATTATTTTTTAGCCTTCTTAAGCATAAATGTATTAAAGAGTCTGTTGATAGACTTTTGATTGATAACCAGGACATCTCTGACCCTGAATCTATTATTCAGGCCTTTGCTAATTATTATGAGACTCTTTTTGCTTCAGAAGACTCTCTTGAGGCTGAGTTGATTAGAGTTAATTGTAAGAAGCTTATTCCTAAAAAGCTTGATCCTGATGATATTGCTATTCTTGCTAATAATATTTCCATTGAGGAGATTGAAGGTCCTATTAAGGCTCTTAATAATGATAGAGCCCCGGGCCCTGATGGTCTCCCAGTTGAATTCTATAAGTCCAACATCGGATGGATATGTAAGGATCTCTTTGATCTTTATTCTGAAGCCTTGAATAAAGGTCCCCTGAGTCACGATATCAATAGAGGGATTATTAAACTTCTCCCAAAAGAAGGGGATAAAACCTTTATTAAGAATTGGAGGCCTAATACCCTTCTTAATGTTTCCTACAAGATTTTGGCAAAAATTATGGCTCTTAGGCTGGTTAATATTCTTCCTAAATTTGTTAATTCTACCCAAACTAGTTTCATCAAGGGTAGATATATTCTTGAGAATCTCATAACTAGCTGGGAAGCCATGGATTGGTCTAGATGCTCTCATCAAAACTCTGCCATGCTCCTTTTGGATTTTGAGAAGGCCTGTGATAGTATTGAATGGAGATTTATTCTTATGATGCTGGATGCTTTTGGTTCTCCTCCTTTCTTTTGTAACACTGTGGCTATCCTTCTTAATGACACTTATGCTCAGGTTGAGGTCAATGGTATTCTTTCTGCTCCTTTTTCTCTTGGGAGATCCATTAGGCAAGGGTGCCCTCTGGCACCCAACCTCTTTGTCATAGCTTCGAAAGCTCTTTATTATATCCTTAGAGATAATTCCTTATCTCTGGAGGTTAGAGGTATTTATCTACCTAATAATGAAGAGCTCATGAATTGTCAATTTGTGGATGATACTACTTTATTCTTTGAACTTTCAAAAAATAATTTCAGGAACATGCAAGTTAAACTCAATTTTTTTGTTCTATTTCTAGGGCTAAGATATCTCAAGCTAAATCAATTTGTTTAGGTTGGGATGAGCGGCCCCCGAACTAGTTTCTCCATTACAATTTTCAACGGGTGGTCCTAATAGGATCACTAGATATCTTGGCATCCATTTCTCGATGGAGCCTAACCTCAAAGACATGTGCTCTTGGGTGAAAGAGAAGATTGATAAAAAGCTAAAAAAATGGCATAACAGGGCATTATCATTGGCAGGCAGAATTCAAGTTTGCCAGAAGATACTATCCTCATACACCATATGTTATTCTTCTACTTGGTGTTTTAATAACTATCAGATTGCTGAAATCCAGAAGTCCATCAAACAATTCTTTTGGTCTGATGGCAAAGGAAATAGAAAGATCAATTCTATTAAGTGGGCTTGGTGCCACACTGACAAGACCCTTGGGGGACTTGGGCTGAAGGATTTAAGAACTCAGGGTATAGCCTTGTCTGCCAAATGGATTTTTTAGTCCATGGAGGGTGATTCTCCTTGGATTGTGCTGGTTAGGAGCAATATTGAGAGGGGTGTTCCTAGAAAAGCTAAGTCTTGGACTAGCCTCCCCTTTTGTTACCTCATTCTTGGTAATTTTACTATCATGGTTCAAGGCTCCGCGGTTTTCAGGTCTATTTGGAAAGCTTGGGATCATTTTAGGAAATTCATCTCTAACAAGGAGTTTCATTCCAATATTCAACTCCATGGTGAAAGATCTATTTGGTGGAATCTCCACCTAAATGGTAAACCTTTGGCCCAACCCAAGGGTGTTCTGCCAGACAGTGGGCTAAGAAAGGTATTAAAAAATTTATGGATCTCTTTGAGTATGATCAAATTATGCCTTGGGATGTGCTTAAGGATAAATATGCTATCCTAGATTCTCATAGAATAACTTATAACATGATTGTGCAAGCTTTTGTTGGTTTTCCCACTATTTTTCATGCTGATTCTCTCAGGTTCCTAAAGTGCAAATGGCCTGGTGGTATCATTACTACTCTGCTCAAAGCTAAGAATATTTATAAAATCATTGATTGTAATGCTGATGCTTTGAAAAAGTATTATGATATCTTGTGGAAGAATCCTGTGGAACCCATGATTAGATGTTTCAAATGGTTAGTTTTGTTGGACAAGCTACCTATAACGAGAGATTTTGTTAATTCTGATATTTGTAATTTGTGTAGACTTCCTGAAACTGGTAGACATGTCTTTCTTGATTGTATTTTTGCTAAAGAAATATGGAACATGTTTGGCATTGTTTATCCTATTAATGTTAATATTTTTGATATTATTTCTAGTCATATTAATGGTCTTCCTAAAGATACCAATTTATTTTGGAATATATTTTTGTCTAACATTCTCTGGCAGATCTGGAAGTGTAGGAACGAGGAAAGGTATCAAGGTAAGCATAGGGATCTTACTGAATTTTTTTGAAAACTCATTTACTTTAAAATCTTCTTGCAGGTGCAGGCTACTATGGTGATTGAACAAGATAAAATGAGGAGGTTCCTTCGTGATGGGCATGTTACTCTTTACTACTTTGAGCTTTAAGCGTGGATACTAGTGGCGTAGTACTTTGGATGATCTGCATATTTTTTAGCAAGCCTGCAATAGACTGAACAAAGAAATCAGAGAAAAAGGGAATGCTAGAAAAGAAGAGTTATTTATGTTGGTGCAAATTCAAGGGCATAAAATTATAGTTTGGATGGAAGGTCCCTTAGGCTGGACTCCTTGGGTTGACAATCACTATGATCTTCTCAGCTAGATAGTCTTGTTTTTTTCTCCTTTTGTTGCTTGTATGTACAACTGATACTTTCTCTTTGGGGTGAGGCTTGGCATCTTTGTGTATATTGATTTTGATACTCTAGTGTTTTTTTGGTTCTGAAACTCTTATATCTAATAGAAAAAAAAAACTACTTTACTGCAACATCATTTTAAAATATGTTTAAAAATATTTTTGTAAAATATTATTAAACCTCAACCCATTGTACTCAACTTGTGACCGTTTAAACTATCCAATCAACCACCTTTTAAAAAAATGTAGTTTCATCAATCTTCGAATGATCTTGATCACTCTCAATAGAAAAATCTACGTAGTTATTAGTTCCTATCTTTGGCAGGATACTATTGTTTTCATTCAATTCAATTTTTCAATTTACAATTCATAGGATTTCAAAGATTAAAAGAAACTTCAAATGTTTATATCTTTTTCTAATTTTTCATTATTTTATAAATCACATTTTTCATTCATTCTATTGGACCATTCTATTTTTGACAATGAAAAAATTCAATTTTCTTCAACAAAAATACAAATATTTTCTAACAACTCTATTAATGATTGCATTAATTACAACTTTATCTTTTCCACATTTGTGACAAGTGGATTAACTTTTTTTTTTTTAATCATTTTTATCTTCCACCTCCCTATCTATTTTCCTTACCAAGTTCAAATATAGAGTTAAATGTTTTATATTTCTTATTTTAAATATATTTATTATTAGTTTTATATTGATGTTTATTTTTGTAATTTGTAAAATTTTATTTCTTTAAGTTTACACTATATTTTACTAGCTACTATTTTCCAATCTTATTCTAATTAAGCTTTTTAAAAGCAAACATCATAATTTGTCAATGCTTTTTTGTGGAGCTATCTAAATTATAATTGATTTTTGAAACTAAGAAACTAAATTTATTATAATTTAAATTTATTTTATTCTAATTTTAAAAAAAAAAATTCTAAATTGTAATTAAATTAATAAGTAACAAAAAGCATATTTTTAAGAATCTAATTATTTCATAAATTTTTACTAAAAATATTTATAAATTTTGTTTAAAAAAATTAACGAGGAATTTGAATAATAAGGTCATTTTAAAAAAAATACTTATTTATTTTGATTTTAATATTATTTTATAATTTTAAAACATATACTATATGAAATTTCGATACCATTGCTATTTAACTTTGAAAAACATATATCAAGCTTTGAAACTTTTTTAGTAAGTATAATTTTTTTTTTTTTTTTGAAATGCGCCTGGTAAACTTTTTAACGTGACCGGTAGTGCTGGCGCGACATGCCCACCGATACCACCAACACTTTGACCTAGAGCTATGAACCAATGAGGCCACAAACGGGGGACCTCATCCCCATGAGATTTGAACCTGGATGGCAAGGATAACAACGCAACAACTTAACCATCACAACATGCCACTATTGCCAGTAAGTATAATTATCATTGAAATGACATTGTTATTATTAAATGTTCAATATTCTAGCACTATTAAAGTAATAATTACAATACTTAGTTTTTTAAAATGAGACAACTCAAAATTGAATAATGATCTCTAATTTAGTCATGAGCAAATCAATCATGCCAATACTATTACATTGTTTTTATAAGCCAAAATTATTATTATTTTATTATGATCATTATTATTTTTCTTTGATTTGTTCATCTTAGACTTATATGATTTAAGTCAAAAGACACATTTATTATTTAAGTATTTCTTAAAATGACATAAAAATTTCTATTTTCCATCTACAATAAATTATCAAAGTTTTAATTTATTTAGTTTAATGTCAAAATTTACTTGTCACAAATTGGATGGAATTTTCTTGGTTGAATGTTCTAACTACTTGCAGCCCAAGGGATCAAATTTTCTTGGTTGGATGTTCCATGTCCTTGGGCCTAGTTGTTAATGGTTTTGGGAACCTTTTGCGTTATTCTCTCCAAGCCTAGCTATTAATGGCATATTAAATCTAAGATTGATACTAAGCTGATTAAATCTATATTCAAATTTAGTTTAATGTCAAATTTTACTTGTCACAAATTGGATGGAATTTTCTTGGTTCAATGTTCTAACTACTTGCAGCGCAAGGGATCAAATTTTCTTGGTTGGATGTTCCATGTCCTTGGGCCTAGTTGTTAATGGTCTTGGGAACCTTTTGCGTTATTCTCTCCAAGCCTAACTATTAATGGCATATTAAATCTAAGATTGATACTACGCTGATTAAATCTATATTCAATCTCTAGTGCATATTTCTTTTACAAGATTCTTCCACTCTTGTGCATTTCATTCCATTATGCTAAAAATTGTAACTAATTTAATTTTTCTTTCATGTTATACTACTTCAGTCAATCATAAAAACATGAAGACAGGAACTTTGGGGCATGCATCCCTTGTGTTTGAAAACAAATTGATAATAACATTACTTAATTCGATGTGAATAGAACTTATATAACTTTTGCACGTTTTTCCTTACCTTTCAAAAAAATAAACCAAAGAAGCTATACCTATTGTAGCAACCAAATGTCCATAGAATGCCAGCACAAATGATCCGCGCTCTGAAACAAGAAGACGATGAATTTAGACTAAAATTGAGAAAAGCCTAATAAAAAACATAAGAATTGCGTAAGTGCATCAGCGCCTACGTCACTAAAAAGGCACTAGATGGCGTGTGTTGCAAGTTACGTCTCTTTTCTCTTTACAAAAATCGCAGTGCCTTCCGACCAAACAAAAGAAATAGGTATGTGAAAACCTTAAATAGTTTTTGCTCGAAAGGAAGAGTAGTGGGCGACCAGGGTTGTCCTTCCATACACGTTTCTCTGGCAGCAAACAAAATTGACAGACTAGATAGCGTGTTCCTGAAAGCTGAATGTCGACCAAACAGAACTTCGACAAGGTGTAAGTGGATTGACCAGTCTTTGCATATTTGTTAATTGTCTCTCCTGTTGTTTTAAGTTGATTTGATATTGTTTTCAGCTTTGACGCCCATGACGAACCCTTTTCTTTTGGTTATGTTCAAATTCTAAAATATATGATCAGTGTTATGAGAACAGGTTATAAGTAAACATTTGAAAAGTAGTGGAGATTACATTAATGTGTTTGGTTGAGGCTTGTACTTCCACGATTGGTTTTGTTGTTTCAAAATGATCACGTGGCAAAATAAAAATAAAAATAAATAATGATACATTCATCCTAAAGTCCTAGTTTTCTAGGACATCAATGAATCAACGAATCACTTGAGACAATTAAGTTAGAATCATGTTCCACAAATATTGAGATTTAAATTGTGTACCTGAACTAATTATTTAGTATTCTAACTATCCCTTTTAGCATATTCGCCATTTTTAAGATATTTGATATTAATGAGATTAATTCATTCATTTTAAGAGATTTGTGTATAGAACTTGTTTATTTCTTACATAACTTACTTTCTTTGATAAAATGTCACCATTCTTTGATGAAATCTAATTTTATGGAAATATTTAGTTAAATTAATATTTAATTTCATCTTGAGTTAATATTTTCATATATCTTTGTGAGAGCATATGGATGTCGAGGATATTCTATATGATCTTAATGATTATTGTTATTACTTTTATTCATAATATGTATTAATGATCTCTTGTCTTGATGTTTGTAAGCTCTGTAACATATGGTTTCCAAAAATTTATTATGTTGATATTTTACATGTGATTGGGGCTTACAACCTTTTATCTTCTACATTTGGTGCTCCTCTCATTTTTCCACAACCCTCGTGATGGATAATATTGGAACAAATATAGCATCTTCTTCTTTTCTAATAATATCTATTAATCCTCTTATATATATTAATATGTTATCATGAATGTTTACATGATTTATCTCATATAATTATCTATAAGAAAAAGAGCTTGCATTATACTCTTTTTTTATGACCAAGTTATTACATTTATTAAACCAAACTAATCCTCAACTTGGATGAGTGGAATATCATCATAGGACAAATAATGGTCACATGTGACAATGATAATGCTAAAAATAGTCTCGAGAAAATTTGTATGACAAATTGAATGAATTTCTGCAAGGTGTAAAATAAAGGTAGTAATAAAAATATATATTATTTATACATTGATATCAAGGTGCCACTCTCTCTAGGTAAATTGATATAATACTTATAAGAATTGTCACAATTAATAGTATATATTCACCTAACCAAACTTCAGCACTAGCAAATGATATTGGATGGAGTTCTTGTGTGAATACAAATTTATTGTGCATTACATTAAGGGTGAGTAGAAATGGTTATAGATTGTCTAACGAGGATACATTGTAAGTTATTGACTATGCGCATTAAGAGTGCAAAACTTCAATAACTATTAAAAGATAAATAATATAGTGAGATGTAGCGAGATATATATATATATTTCAAAGAACCAAGTATTATTTATATATTAATGGTTATTTTAGTAGAAATGGATTTATATTTCTACATTATATAATATTCAATTCATGATTTTGATAGGGGTTCATATGGTACTTTATATAACTTGTCCTAGAGTCAAGAAGATACTTTATATTCTTAAGTGCTAGAGGTTCAAGTTTGATCATAAACATCTTTACCCTCATGATATAATTGAATAGGAACATGATATCATTTATATTATTTTCATTACACCATGATTCCATCATACGATAATATTCAAGCTGAGTAATATTGTGTATTTTTGTAACGCCCCGCCAAGGGATCCAAAAGAATTAACCTAAAGTTTTATTAAGTTTTCCAAACATTTAAAAAAAAAAAAAACAAGAAAGATAAATCATACACATCAAACACATAGTAGCAGAAGTAATAACATACAATCATCTATAAGCATACATAATAGGCTACATTCCTTAAAGATCCCATGTCGTTGAATCACATTTAAATTTAATTAATACTGAGTCTAACAACTACCACATCCATATGAAAGAATAATTGTAAAGTCCAATGTCCATTTAAATAATACACATTTGTTTTGAATGCCTCTTGGCAAATGAAATTCAGAATGCTCAATCTTCCACTGTACATGTCACAGGGTATGAAAGACTTAAAAGAATATACATATGTAGAAATAGAAATACATCCTCCTCCTCGGATCCATGATACAAGTCCAATAAAATAAATGAAACCATCCACCATGTATACATGATACATCCATCCATCATAATGATATAAACTGTAGTGCCTGCCCCTAGGTCGCATTTTTGTTATCATTGTCAAACTCTTTTAGGGCTAGTTTTATGTTGATGGTTAGCAGCATTGTTTTCAGACTATCAGATATTGTGCTATGGATTCAATTGATATGTGATGAGATTACTTAGACTCTACATTTCATGTATGCATGATGATTATTACATTATCTTCAATTATTGATTAGTTAGATAGTTTATTATCACATGTGCTTTCTTATAGATACTTACCCCATACTTGCATGTGTATGGCGTGCATGTTTGTTCTTTTATTGTATGGTGTTTCTAATATGCTTAAGGAAGGGAGTCGTAGTCACCTGCTAGTCGAGATCTACACGATGCACTACTTCCTGCCATTGCCTATTTAGCTTAGTATATATTGTGCTTATACATGCGTGGATTTTATGTAGGTTGCAGGTACCAGGTATCGACTTCCCTGAATTGCCAGGATGAGCATACCCTATCACATTATCTCAATGGTAAGAGAGGGGAGATAAATTCTCAAGTCCAAATCCCAACCCTTTAAGCCATTTGTCCTAATTGAAAATTAGGACAAGTATCTGAGTTGAGTACCCTCAGAATGCGTCAGATGACGTAATTCATGATATTAACCCTTTTGGTTTGATTTTGTATGTGTTTTTCTATAGTGGGTTTTTCGTATTTTATTTTATGAGTCTTTGGTGTATTTTCTATTAATTAAGCCTAATTAAAAGATTTAATTAATGGTTTAATTTAATGGAAAATTAATATGGTATTTTAATATTTATTTTATTTAATTAATTAGGAAATTAATTAAATAAAATAATTAAATTTGAAGATAAAAGTAATTATTTTA